>JADRCD010201629.1:0-32353 GCA_019843815.1 Montemys delectorum
AATAATACATCACTACTGGTATTTTCCTAGATGAACATAAATATATACGTCTTTTTGTTTGTTTTGTATTTAGTAGAATTTAAAATCTTGGTTCTTACTGTGGTACAAGCCCAAAATAAGAACAATTTTTAGACATTGGATTTCATTGTAATAAGGCTATACTTCAATGACCCTCACATCATCAAAGGATTTTACCTCCATCGTAGCTAAGCTGAGAGTTGATAATTCTGCTGCACCAAGAAATGAATTGTAGGCTCGATTTTTGGATACAGAATTTCTGCTGTGGTCAAAGCTATTTGACTTTAGTGAGTGACTTTATTCTCAGCCCACAGAGAACAGATTACATTCATTTAAGAAATGGTGTACGTATTGTGATGGTCTATCCATAAAGTCATTCACCAACTGTTTCAATGAACAATGGCTCTGCTTGGAGGGTGGCACAGACATTGAGTGAGGGTAAGAATTTGGTTCATTAGCTGTGATAATTTGGAAAAACATTCATCTCAAAGAAAGAGTAACTTATAAAGTCCTCTTCACCAAACTTGATACAAGAGTTACAAATGTCAAGCAAAGCATTCAGTCTCACTCTTTGTTGTTCTCTTATAAGCAACCTCCCTAGTTAATTGTCTATGTTTCTTTTGGGTATATAAATACTTTTGAAATATATAAGCTATTCTGAAAACCACAGTATAGTGCAAAGACATGAAATAAACAATACTACTAATAGAGAGGCTGAGAAAAGAGAAGCAAGATTTCAAGACCCTTATGTTGTACACAGCAAGACACTGTCACAAACAAACAAACTGAAAGTGTATATAGATTGTACAATGTTGGACCTATTTCTTCAATTACCAAATTAGAGAGACTATTGGATGACAATCAACAAATTTCTAATTCCTCGTATTATTGGATTTCAATCGATTAGGACATGTTGGTAATATTAATTTTCATATTCATATATTAAGAAAAAGTAATTGTTACTTCCTGTAGTTTTTGTTGTAAGAGGTGGAATTAGATTTTGTGTGGATTTGTTGAAAGATTACCTTCTTGCCTCTTCTGGGGTGTAGTTTTGCTCCTTCTGTTGAAGTTTTCCATCTATTATTCTTTGTAGAGCTGGATTTGTGGAAAGATATTGTGTAATTTTGTTTTGTCATGGAATATCTTGTTTTCTCCATCTATGGTAATTGAGTGTTTTGCTGGATATAGTAGCCCGGGCTGGCATTTGTGTTCTTGTAGGGTCTGTATGACATCTGCCCAGGATCTTCTAGCTTTCATGGTCTCTGGTGAGAAGTCTGGTGTAACTCTGATAGGCCTGCCTTTATATGTTACTTGACCATTTTCCCTTACTGCTTTTAAAATTCTTTCTTCATTCAGTGCATTTGCTGTTTTTATTATTATGTGTCTGGAGGAATTTCTTTTCTGGTCCAGTCTATTTGGAGTTCTGTAGGCTTCTTCTATGTTCATGGGCATCTCTTTCTTTAGGTTAGGGAAGTTTTCTTCTATAATCTTGTTGAAGATATTTGCTGGCCCATTACATTGGGAATCTCCACTCTCTTCTATACCTATTATCCTTAGGTTTGGTCTTCACAGCAAGTCCTGGATTTCCTGGATGTTTTGGGTTAGGAGCGTTTTGTTTTTTGAATTTTCTTTGACTGTTGTGTCAATGTTTTCTGTGATGTCTTCTGCCCCTGAGATTCTCTCTTCTATCTCTTGTATTCTGTTGGTGATGTTTGCATCTATGATTCCTGATTTCTTTCCTAGGTTTTGTATGGCTAAGGTTGTCTCTCTGTTTTCTTTATCGTTTCTATTTCCATTTTTAGATTCTGGATGGTTTTGCTCATTTCCTTCACCTGTTTGATTGTGTTTTCCTGAAGAGCTTTAAGGGATTTTTGTGTTTTCTCTTGAAGGGCTTCTAGGTGTTTACCTGTGTTCTCCTGTATTTCTTTGAGGGTGCTATTTATGTCTTTCTTAAAGTCCTGTATCATCACCATGAGAAGTGATTTTATATCTGAATCTTGCTTTTCTAGTGTAATGGTGTGTCCAGGACTTCCTATGGTGGGAGAAGTAGGTTCTGATGATGCCAAGTGACCTTGGTTTGTGTTATTTATCTTCTTATGCTTGCCTCCTGCCATCTGGATATCTCTAGTGCTATCTGCCTTTGCTAAATCTGCCTGGAGCCTGTCCTTCCTGTGATCCTGGTTGTGTCAGAACTCCTCAGAGTCAAGCTGTGTCTGTGATCCTGTGATTCTGGGATCCTGTGATCCTGGGCTTGTTAGGTCACCTGGGAGTGGAGCTTCCTCTGGGTGTTATGGGACTGACTGCAGAGCTTGAGCCCAAGGTCTGCTCTGGACACCAGTCCAGACAGACCAGAAGGAACCCAAGACACTGGGTTGGTGGAGTTCCTGTGTGCCTGGTCCTACTGGTCCCAGTTACTCCCAGTTTTGGGACAGATGTTGGTTCCTCCTCACCTCTAATCCTGGGTGTGTCAGAGTGCCTGGGAGTGGAGCTTCCTCTGGGTGTTGTGGGACTGGCTGCAGAGCTTGCACCCAAGGTCTGCTCTGGACACCAACCCAGACAGCCAGACTACAAGTTTTAAGAAAAACTTATGTAGTCGTCTGAATTTTTCTGTAATAGCATAAAAATATCAGAAAGCCATATTATTTTTGGAATTTAGAGCAAGATACCATTGGGAAAGAAGAGCATTAGAATTAGGAATCTCATTTGCAGGGTATTCTTTTTTATTTTTTCTCTTTCTTTTTTAGGACATTGTTTATAAAAATTATCCTGCCGAAATCTTTAAGAAAGAAGCAATTGGCTATTTATCTCCACAGTAAGGATAAAGCATTCCGTAGAATGACTGATAGTAAGCAGGGAGGTAAATGGGTTGTCAAATTTTGTCAGGTTATCACTGAGGATTTCCCACACGAAAATGACAGGGAGGATGGTGATGGCCTTAGACTCAAATGATAGTGGAGCAAAAATAGAAATGGCTAATCATCTCCATGTACTGAGCTTGATGCGTGCCTCAGTGTGAGAAGGTGAGCTGCCTCACTGGTGCCCAAGATTTGTATTGTTACAGCCCCAGAATGCTAAAGAGGCCATATTTGTATGTTGCGTTGGAGGAAGGTGATCATTATTTTCTCCAAAAGAAAATTAATGCCGTTTTCTAACTTATGCTTCAGAAAAGCAGGCCTGATGGTGGCAGCTTCCCACATGGCCCTCCAGTTGAGGGCCACAAGGTCACTCATTTAAACAGAAAGTGCATTTGCTTCTGTCAGGAGAGTTAAGACGCTGAGAATACCAAAAAAAAAAAATAGCTAACACCTGGCTACAATACAAAGACATACAGATGAAGCCACCTGCAAGTTTTTCTATTGGTACTTTTTCAAATTTGTCATGGAACAAGTATTTTAGAAAGTTTGCTTAAAGTGGAATAAACTTAAAATAAATAATACAAAGAAACATTAGAGCAAACCACATGAACTGAACATTGGTGAATACTGGTAGCTAATGCTGTGGTGTTCAGAAGGCACAGTTTTCTGGGAAACGAGAGAGAGAGAGAGAGAGAGAGAGAGAGAGAGAGAGAGAGAGAGAGAGAGAGAGAGAGAGAGAGAGAGAGAGAGAGAGAGAGAGAGAGAGAGAGAGAGAGAGAGAGAATTCTTTCTAAATTATTTCACTTTTGTTGTGACCTTTTTGCGTTAAGAAACCCCTAATTTTTCACGAATATATTTAATATAAGAATGTACATGTGATGGAAGACCCTAAGCTCTATTACGTATTTTTTAAGGTCATTCCCAAAAATGAGACCGGAGAAAAGGGTATCTCATTGGCAATATGCCTGCACACGAGTATTCAGTGGTACCTACATCCATAATGGACTCAATCGTATGATTGTTCCAAGCATACTGAATTATAACAAACCTATCATGATAAAATTAAGGGACATAGTGTCAATATTAAAATTAATTAAAAATGTTTTAAAAATACCTTCATTGAATATATATTATCTCTTTTTTAAAATTTTTTCTTAGATATTTTCGTTATTTACATTTCAAATGATATCCCCTTTTACGGTTTCCCCTCCGGAAAACAAAACAAAAAAAACCAAAAAAACAAAACGAAACAAAACCTATTCCCTCCCACTTCACCCTGCTCACCAAACACTCTCCTACTTCCTGGCCTTGGCATTCCCCTACACTGGGGCATAGAACCTTCACAGGACCAAAGGCCTGTCCTCCCACTGACAACTGACTAGTTCTTCCTCTGATACGAATGCAGCTAGAGCCATGAGTGCCCCCATGTGTACTCTTTGGTTGGTGGTTTAGTCCCTGGGAGCTCTAAGGTACAAGTTAGTTCATATTGTTGTTCCTCTAAGGAGCTGTAAACTCCTTCAGCTCCTTGGATCCTTTCTCTAGCTCCTTCATTGGGGACCCATGCTCAGTCCAATGGATGGCTGTGAGCCTCTACTTCTGTATTAGTCAGGCACTGGCAGAGCCTCTCAGGAGACAGCTATATCAGGCTCCTGTCACCCAGCACTTGCTGGCATCCACAATAGTGTCTCTTTTTCAAATGTTATGTAGGCTAGTACTATTTTACTAAAGAAGAACAAAGCTTCATATAAAGCATGAAGCTAGTGAATTTATACAAATTTCTTACCTAGGTTCTTGACAATTCTCATTTATAAAATACCTGGTGTAGGAAAATATCATAACAACCTTTCAAACTAAAAATATATTACTCCAAATATAGTATGTAGACTGATCTAGGCATGAAAGGACATGGCAGTTAGGGTTGGAATGGTGTCTTGGTTGCTGGAACTTGATGGCCAGTTAAAGTGAAAACCACGACTTGGAGAGTGAGGATTGGGAAGAAGAGTCAAAGAAATTAAAGTTCAGGAGGACTCACAGTAAATATTGCACGCCAAGTATACTCTCTCGGTGTCTTTTAAAGGCAAGCAACAGAAAGCATGACCAATTCCAGGAAGACAAACAATGACCACAGAAGCTTACATGGGAAATTTATGGTACAATGTATCTATATTTGACCAAGACCATTTCCTTCAAGCTTAGACAGTCTCTCAAGGTCATATGCATAAGGGGAGGATTTAATGCTCATCTTAATTAAAAACAAAGTCCTATGTCCTCAGACTCATTCATGATTGACCACAAGCAAGAAATCAGGCAAAGTTAACATCAGATGTGCTTGCCCCATTTGGACTACAGTGACATCTTGCTATATCTTGCTTCAGGTGCACAATTTACCCTGCATATAACCCAGAAAAGTACATTATTAGGCAGATAATTAGAGCTTTAGGCACAATGCCTGTTATGTCTTCTTTTTCAGTTTTCAGTTTGTACAAAAAAAAATAGCATAAATTAAATACTCTGTTAGAAGAGGGAAGCAGAAGCAACGTAAGTTCAGGGCCCTGAAGTTAGGAGTAGGATATAGTTAGGTCAACAAAACATATGTATGTGCATTACCATGTATGGAAAATAATTATTCATATAGAAAAGTTTGAATTTCAAAAAGAGTAAAGAGGAGTATGTGTTATTTAAAGGTAAAAATGGAATGGAAAATTATGTAGTCATGTCATTATCTAAACAAATTAAAATAATTTTTAAAAAGCCGTATTGATGCACTGTATACGGAGCAATCTGCATCTATGACTTTTGATAAGAAAATAACTAAAACTATACAGAAAAAAATACTAATTTCACTATTACTTATAAAAATAAGCTGGATAGATGAAGTTTTTTTCAGAGCAGATGTCAAACATTTATTTGCAATGTACCAGAAATTTAGCTTCAGCCAGCTTCCTTTATCATATTCTACTGAGTTATTATAAGAAAATTAATTATATTTTATCAATGACACATACAAATTATATAAGTGTGTGTGTGCACACAGAGGTGAGTATATATGCACACACAGGTGAGTATGTGTGTGCATTTATCCATTTTAATCACGGCTTTACATTTTTATATTTTTATAAATACCTTTAAAATTTACGTGGCCCTCAAATTTTCCACATCATTAAGATTAGTGGTTCACACCTGTAATTTCAGCAGAAGTAGGTTGATCACTGAAAGTCTCAGGCACCTGATCTACACAGTGAACTCAAGTACAGTCTGAGATGCATAGCAAGATCCTGTCTCAAAACCAACTGATCAATGCCATCTATGTTAACCTTACCAAGCTCCATATTGGTTAAAATATATTTCCCCACTTGTTTTCCCACTAGACATTTAAAAAAAAATTTCCATGAGTATGACTTTCCTATTCATCTCTGTAAGTGGAATGGTTATATGTAGTTCTGACTGATTTATTCCACTTAATAGAATAGCTATCATACATAAGATTCTACTTTTAAGGATAGATAATTTGATGATTATAATAAGACATACTTACATGCATACTGTAGTTTCCTTATCATTTTCTATATAATTGACAATCTTATCACATACATTTCATCATACAATGCTTACATGAACATAAATGTACAAATATCTGCTCATAGTCATGTTACAGCTCTTTAAATTTTCTGATTGTTACACATGTAAACTGTCAGAAAAATACAATTAGCACTCAAAATATCATTCTACTAATCTAATGGAGCTGATTCAGACATAAAGTTTCATCCTTATCATTTTTTTTTAATTAAGGTCATATAGTGTTAGAATTACTGTCATTTTAAACTGCTTTGCCTGGGAACTGGAAACAAAACTGAATTTTCTGCAAGAGCAACATGAAGACTAAAATAATAATAATCTATCCAGGCACATGATTATTGTTTTTCAAATCGAAATTATATATACATATATATCATTATATATGGTACTGACTACAGAAAAAAATGTCTGGAGAAAAGGATAATGAATTTTTAACCACTAGATGTGAAAGTTCATGCTCATGTTAGACCAACTGACCAGTGAACTCCTGAGGTTCACTTGACTTTGTCTTAACATTGGAGTTATAGGCGTGAGCAAGTATGCCTAGCTATTTATGTGGGTGTTGTGAATTTGAACTCCATTCCTCATGCTTCCACTTCAAGTGCTCCTATCCAATAGAGAGAGCTATTTAAATTTTTGAGTAAGGAAGTGAATGGGAAAGTTTTACAGCATGTGGCTTCTGTAAATGTTTGATACCAAGGTTTTCCATTATATTCTTTCTTTATAAAGAGAAAATATCTGCTTTATTTGAATTAATTGTTACAAAACAAAGTCCTTGTATTATATTACTATTAGTAAATGGCTACATGCATTGTATGAGAGTTTCTCAGTTTTCTTTTTATAGCTAAACTGTAAACTCTAGCATTAGGTTCATATTGCCTAATGGCACATGATTAAATCAATTTGAACTTAAAGTATAAGGGAATGACTTACCTGCAATGCATTCCCAGATAGCCCAGTTGTTGCCTATTGTTATTATCCATTTTACTTGTCTGCCAAAATCATAATTAAAGTTAACACAGAGCAAGTCTCTATCAAATTGCAAAGATAATGAAAACCACTTTGAGCATCCTTAACTTGATAAATTTTGGGTGATTTTCAAGACATTAGCCTTTTTACAGAGAATCAAAGCCACTGTGACATGATGAAAGATTTTAAAGATAGACTGGGATTCTCATGACAGAAGTATTTTAACAACATTTTTTTTTCTTGAAACACAGGCCTTTTAACAGCTTCTTATCTTGGCTCTGGCCCAACTCTGCTATAACTCAGACACACTGTTTAGAAGTAACCAGGCACCACTGATACCACAGAATTGAAGAGAAGCCACCTACACAAGAAACCATACCAAATAAAAAGTGTAGTTGAATACATAAGGGCAGAGGTTGAAGCAGAGTCAGAGTCACTGTAATTTCTTCATTACTATCTGTGAAATATGGGCAGAATTTTTATTTAGTCAAAAATAGTTTTAAAAGGATCATTGTGTATTCATTCAGTCCATCATGATCACACATTAGAGTGATTTGTTTTATTCAAATTTCTAAAATTGGCTCTCTTCCTTGCAGTTTTCTTCTCTATGTGGCAGAAATTTTCTGAAGCTGTTTCCATGGTAAACTCGAAGCAAAAAATTTTGACCATTAATCAACAGTATGATTAATGTACCCAAATACACCCTTTTATGAGGTATACTTTTTATTGTTTTAGTTATGTATGTGCATGTACTTCTCTGTGTGGGTCCTCACACACGTGTAGCTGCCTAAGGAGAGCAGAAGAAGACATAGGATCTCCTGAAGCTGAAGTTACGGGTGGTTATGACATATCCGAGATAGGAGCTGACAACCAAACCAAGGCCCTTTGAAGGAGCAGTCAAAGTGATTAAGTCAAACTGGAGTGATTAAGTAACTCTTAATCACTACACACTTTCTCAATGAAATCTTATTTTCTAAGGAATAAACACACCAATGAAATCACAGAAAAGAATACAATGCAATAAAGCAGTTGTTAAGCAAGTGCATATTAGGAAATTAGCAAGCTAAAAGAACTGATACATACTTCAAAATGATACATCTTATATCCTGTTTTCCAATCAGTGAATACCAACTATATATATATAACATATATTATATATATTGTGTTATTATATACATACATAATAACATTTACTATGTTATGTTATGTTATATATTATATATTACTGTTTCCAGTTTTGTGTTTCTATGAGATTTGTGTGTGATCTCATGTGTTTTGTTATGTGATAGCCATTTAAATTCTTGCATCTATAGGTGTCTCATATTTTTCTTAGACTTCTTTTCTTCTTTTTGTTTGTTTTTATCCTATTCTTGTTTGTTTCTGTTTTAATTTTTTTTTTTTTTTACTTTTAAAGTGCCCGATGATTCTTTCAAAGGAAATAGAGAAAAAAGGCTATAGATTGGATGGTAGGGGAGGTGGAGACTATCTGGAAGAAATTAGGACAAAGTTAACTTTAATCAGAATATATTGTGTGGAAACTTATTTTCAATAAATGGAAAGTAAAACGGTGGTATTCCAATTTTATTTAAAGTTATGCCATTGCTCACTCTTTTTACGCAGAAAAGATTAAATACAATTATGTGATATGTATTATATCATCTGCTATATACATATATGTGTGTATATATGCTGCTTTCTCTGTTACCCATCTTTTCTGGTATTCACAAATAGTTTCCTATTTCTCCAATACTCCAATTAGGATACTGAATAAATATAGGGCAATCAAAACCCCCTGATAAAAAAGAAGAATGTCCTATTTGCCTTATTCATCCTCAATTTTCCAATTTTCTATAAACCAAAATGAGTAAAAATTACTAGCTATGATTTCATTGAGGTTTGTCATCTTAACCTGGAAGGAAGGGGACCTTTATCTTCTCCTGGTGGGTATAGTGACATGTCACAGTAGCTGTCCATAAAGAAATGATCTCTGAGGCCCATGATTATGCACATCCCACCCCACCTAGAACTTCTAAATTGATAAAGGTTGAGAAGAACTTTCAGTTTCTGCAGAACTTTTGTATTGTGTATCACCTCTGCCATGTAGAATTTTCTGTTCTTGTGCTGTCAGATATCATCTCATTTAAATTGTTATTAAGATACTGGACAACCATTAAGAAAATAATTACTTTTGATACTACCATTAAATTTATGGAAAACATTGAAAACTAACCTCTGAGGTGAAGTATTTTTAGTATCTTTTCAAGAATGTATGTGTGTGTGTGTGTGTGTGTGTGTATGTGTGTGTGTGTTTGACAGCCAGAAAAACATACAAATTTGGCAATTTTGCTATGATTGATTCCCATTAAGTTAAAAGTATGATAAACCTTAACGTCTACTGAGAATTGTACTGCAGTATTTTTCAGTCAGTCATTCAGTACAAACTCCAAGAATGGTAAAAATCAGGCTAGAGATGCTGGAGAGACAGCTGAGCTATTGAAATCTTGTTCTACTTTTCTCGAGAACCAGAGTTCACTTAGGAAGCTTGCCACTACTGGTTAATCCAGCTAAACTGGGGATCCCATGCCTCTGAAGCCTCTAGGCACTTGTAGTCATGTGCACATAAACACAGACAAACAGACACACAGTCACACAAACACACAAAAACAAACATAATAAAAAATTAAATGGAGATGAAGTAAGATGAATAGAACAAAGTAATGTGTGTTAATATCTCTAATAGATTAATTATTCCATAAAAACTCATGTATTTTTATTATGATTATGAAAAACAACACAGTTTTTACAAGGAAGAAATTTTGTCTCTAGTGCAAAATAAAAAAAGGTAAAAAGTTAAATAGAAATTATTGAAGACCTGTCAGAAAAATAATTCAAAACTCTAAATATGTAAGTTCTATTTATATTTTTAAAAATGCTATTATTTATATTAAATATTACCAAATATCTAAGATGAATTATTTTTGTTAAGCAAATTTACAATAAAAAAAGCACTTTTGAATTATAAGGACAATTATTTGTAATCTAAGTATTTTAAAGAAAAAACATCATGGAAATGAAGTCAGAATATTAGACTAATAATACTGCTTTTTCTGAGACTTAATAGGCGGTGATTATTGCATCAGAGAAATGTGATGTTATCTATATATGACAGCAATTAACTTTTTACTAGTTTTATTGGTACATTGCTATGCATGTAAATGAGATCCATAAAAGAAATCTATAGCAGCCATATAGAAGGAAAGCTTCCCAGATGTCATTCGGTAGCCAAGCCACACAGCCTCTAGCTAGGGAGGGAAGCATCCACATTTTATTAGCTTCATCAGGCAGAAATAACTGAAAATATTTCACATGTTTTTTAGAATCAAATCACCAAGAGACCATGAGTATTTCAGTGCAGATGTTATTTTCTTCTGTCTAGTTTGTTTATTGTTTTGATTTGTTTTGGTTTTGAGGCAGGATCTTCCTCTGTGGCTGGATCTGTCTCCTTGAAGTCATGATAAACTCTCTTGTCACAGTTCCCAGAGTACTGGATACAGCGTCTTGAACTACAATATTCAAAGATGTCATCTGAAGAATTAAAATTAAAGATATGAGCTTCAAAATAGAAGCAGTGGTACATGTCAAGGAGCCCATTACTCACATAGCTGATTCAGGAAGGCTTAGGAGTTTGACTCCAGAATGTGTAACATAAGACCCTAAATTTTTCACTTAACTTTTGAGGAGTTTTTACATAAAAACAAGGAGGTACTAATATTTACAGATTTGATAGATTCTGCAGAAAATGTATGATCGTATGTGTGTTTGTGTGTGTGTGTGTGTGTGTGTGTGTGTGTGTGTGTATCAAACCATTCATTCTTTAAAAATGTAAAAATCTTGCATATGGCTATTTTGACTAAATATATGTCTGTGCAAGACATACGTATCTGGTATCCATAGAAGATAGAAAAGAATAAGGAATCAGATATTGTGGAATTAAAGATCATTGTCATCCATGATGTTGGTACATGGAATTAACCTGACCACTGCAAGAGCAGTCAGTACTCTTAACAACTGACCCATCTTTCTAGACTCCTGTTTCATCTGAATCATCTATCCAGTCCTGAATTTTTTCATTGTAAAATGATGACAATTTTAGAAATAACTTGCTAATACTAGAAATAATACATGAAAGCATTTGGTAATTTGAAAATGATATTACTTAATATATAAACCGTTATATATAAATAACCATTTATCCTACTTTAGCTTACACCAAAATTTTTAAGATGTGATGGATGCTTGCACGGATTTCTTCTTGGTGTAATATGGCAGACACCAACTACAGGAGCTTATTTTACTCTGGAAATGCATCTAATCTGCCTAAGTGAAGGTTAATTTTTTTTTCTAATTCAAATAAACTTAAATCAGAGTTTAAGCAGTCATGTATAACCAGTGCCCTTCTCTTTTTGACCTCATATCTCTAAAGGTAAGATGATATATTGCATAAATCTGATAATCACAGTTATACATCGTGATACAAATTATCCATCAAATTGTTAGATAACCTTCAGCTTACTTTTTTTTTGATTTTTAAAATTGTTTGAAAATAATTCACTAAATAATTCACATCCTTTCTGATCTACACTCTGACAGAGGAGTTACCTAGTGGTTGCACTCCGGTTTTACCAATCATCTGGCACTTTGTACCAGCCAGAGGGCTTCCAGGTGTGCTACAACCTGTCCTGTATGTTGCAAGATTTGAGTCAGTGTTTCACATAATGAGAGATCGTTCAGATGCTTTGTTTACTGTGGATGAATGTACCTTCCACTTTTGTCACTAGTTCCATGGCCCTACTAAGGTTAAGCTCTTTGGGGGGCATGCACAGAATTACATAGATTTCATCTGTGTCATCTGCCGCTGGAATGCACTGTGTGATGGCTGGCCATAACTCTGTAAAGCTCAGTCCACTGGCACAGGGGCCAACACTATGTAAATTAGACACCACAGAAATGTAAGAATATCTTAACTATTGGTGCAATCTATGTTAAGCATAATCACTGACTATATAGACTTAGGAGATAATCTTTTCGTGGCATTTATTTAGCACTCTGCATTTCATCAGGCTGTCATATGAATATATCTCTTAAGAAATGCAGGCAATATCCTGACAAGCTGCATGTGTTTAATAGCAGGAATGAGAGAGTAAGAAGAAGAAAAAAATGTGTTTACCCAGTTGAAACAACACCCTTTTGCTTTCTGTCTGGATGACTTCTGTTTGGCTGATTTATTAATTCATTTTGATCTTTTCTGATGTAGTTTAACATCTGTTCAATTATCATATTCTTAACAAGAATTTCCTTGGCATGTTTTCTGCTCCATCTCCCTTTGTTCTCTTGGACAAATTGACGGATGCTGATTTCATTTGGGATGTGCAATATTAAAGGTTAAGTGGAGATTATGCAAGTGAAATAAGCCATCAGGATAAAATTGGAGAAGTTCAAAGGAAAAATAATGGAGGAAAGGTCTTCAGTAGAGACAGAGATGTAGATTACTAAAAGGAAGGCACATTTTAAAAGCAGGAGTAGTTGTACTTTTCTGATCTATCTTTTGCAGAAAGTTTTGCTCTTGTAATTTAGTAAATATCATATTCCTGTTACCTTCACTGTTGGCATAGTATGAGCTGAGGATGGTTTACTCTTTTTTTTTCTCCTTGTTTTCTACTAGATACTCATGTTTGCAAAATAATTGCTTAAGTTTTACTTTTTTCTATTTTTTCTAAATAAAATACAGCTTTAATTTTGATTTTAATATGTCAATACATCTTTTCCTGATTTTTCTTCACAATTTTATCTTTATATTGAGTTCCATTTTCTATAAAATCTTTAATAGAAACCCACATAATAAGCAGACATTCAATATTCAATCTGCAATTTGATTTCCTTACATCCCTTTTCTTCTGTCATTTTGAGAAACAAAACTCCCAAGGTAAATATTGTCATACAATGTGGATGCTCTTTATGAATAACAAGTAGTTCTATCAAAAATTATCAGATATTTATGAAATAACAATCTAGGGAACAGTCTAAGGAACATACAAACACACACACACACACACACACACACACACACACACACACACAAACACATATAGCCAACCAATTAACTGTGTAAGACATTTTAGTCACCTTAAGTAAATTAAAATAAATAAGCGATTGTATTCTCGATTTATCATCAATTTTAAGGTTCCCAATCATGTCTTTTATTCATATTAAATTCTTCACAATTTAACATGTAAAGTGGAATAAATTATAAATTAAATGTGCAGAGATGTTTGGACAGGCATTTTGTCATGAGGTAGTGACTTATTTTTCAGACAATGGTTCCCAGGATTTCTCAAAAGTTACTGTGTAGCCTTGACCAATCTCAATATCAAGGTGATCTATGTTCCAAGTGTTGTAATTATAGATATAGGCTGTCATCCCCAATTCTTGTTTTCTTGAACAACAATCTTGAAGTTAAAACCTGTAGAATAAACATTGATTTAATTTGATAAGGTACTCTATATTCTCATTGTACAATAAAATAAAAATATTTTTTTGTGATAGAGTTTTTCTGTGTAACCAGGGAGATTTGAAACTAGATTTTTAGAACAGGCTGTCCTTCAACTCACAGAGCTCCTCCCATCTTTTCCTCCAATGTTGAGATTAAAAGTGTGTGATACCACATCGGACTCAAGGAAGTATTTCTCATGGGGTGACAGGCATTGGGAGGGGGGAGGCAAAAGGGATTTGTTCTTGTTTTTGTTTGTTTGTTTGTTTGTTTGTTTTGGAGGGGAATCTGGGAAAGGGAAAATGTACATGTAAATAAAGAAAATGCCTAATTAAAAAAAAAAGAGAAAAAAAAAAAGAATTTCCTACATGAAATGTGTTTTGATAAAAGTCCACTCTCCATTTTATCTCCTTTTTCCCTTTTCTATGTCCCCCAGCATCTTCCCCACTCCAATTTTATGTGCTCTTTCCTTTTACAAAAACTATTTGTTTTATGTATATGAATACACCATAGCCATTTTCAGACACACCAATTAAGACCATGATATTCCATTACAGATGGTTGTGAGCCACCATGTAGTTGTTGGGAATTTAACTCAGGGTCTCATAATAGCTGAGCCATCTCTCTAGCCCTTGCTCTTTGCCTTTTGGAAAGCAAGTAGAGCAGTACACTTACTGAAGCTTTTACATGGAAGGTATATGATCATCCACTTGAGCATGGGTAGATTTTCAGGGGCCTCAACCCTGAGGAAAACTGACATTTTCTCCTCCACCAATAGCTCCTCAGTTGTCAATTGCTCCTCAGGTATGGGCAGAACTATGTGGTCCTTTTTCCCCCTATGCTTGGAGTTTGACCGGTTTGATATTATTCTGGTCTTGAATACACACTTACAGCCTCTCAGTTCATGTATACAATGTTGGAATTTCAGCAAATACTGTTTTTCTACAAAAATCCACAGTTTCTGGCTCTTCTACTCTTTCTGCCTTTCTTCCTTCATGATCTGAGTCTTCCTAGAAAATATATGACATAAATAGCTCAGTCAGGTCTGTATACTCGCCTGGTCTTTTATTCCCTACATTTTAATGAGTAGCAGGTCTGCATTAATATCCAACTACTACCCAAAAAGCTTTAGTAATGAAGGCTGAGGGATGCACTAATTTGTTGATATAGCGACGATGCAGTTTATTAACTATGTCCACTTTAGCAGAACTGCCACAGTATTAGAATCTTCCTATAGTCTATGACTTTGCTAGTCACACTATTTTGACCAGTTTGTGATATAAAAATGAGGTTTATCTAGTGGAGTGGAATTTAAATCCAATCAGAAAATTGTTAGTTACACTCATGACATTCTTGCCACTAATGCACTAACAGGCTTACCTTATCAGGAGAGGCATCACTAGAGTGAGCTTTCTAAAATCTACTAATTTCTTTTTTTACCTACTAAAATGTAGAAAACTACAAAACTAGCCATTCAATAGGGATAAAGATTCTAGATTACTATCAAGTTGACTTATGTATGCCCAGTGACACAAATATATATTGATTTCAGCAATAGAGACTTAGCATCAAGTTCCAGAGGCTATCTTAGATTATTGACCATAGTCTAGGATGCCTGGGGGGAGGATGGTCTGTGGGAATCAATAGGCCAAGAACATTTAATAGCTAATTTGTACATGGGACAAGGCTCTTGGATAGTGTGTTTAGTGTCTGGGGGAACCACTGTTTCAAAATTATACTATATATATATATGGAAGATATATATACATACATATATGCATATATATGCATATATATACTTCCATACACACATATATATGTAAATATGTATATATATATACACAAATATATACATATATATGTATGTATTATGTATATATACATGGAAGCTACTACAGAGGTAGTTTTCATATGTCCTATTTAAAGCTTTCACTGTTAGCTATCCTTCATACTACCTCCTCTATCCTACTATGGCATCCATTACATATTTAATCTGTCCTCTCTTATATTCCATTTCTGTCAAACATGCCATTTCTGTCCATCTTTCCTTAAAATCATTCAGCATGACCTTCTATTAGTTTCAAGTTATTAAAATATGCTGGAATTCCAGTTTAAAAACAAATATGTAAATACTGAAAACTAGGACTCACATATAAAATCATGAGGCATTTGTTTCAATTTTGTGGTGTGTGTGTGTGTGTGTATGTATCAGTATTACTTCATACAGAATGATTATTTTCAGGTCCATCCATTTCAGTGCAAATTATGTATTTTTTTTTGCATAGGAGTAATATTTTAAAATGCCATGTTTTCGTTGTCTTTTTATCAGTTGATAGCTAGGTATTTTGGTTTGTATATTTGAACAAAGTAACAATAAACACAAGTGGGCATTTATCTCTACAGTACGATATAGTGTTTGTTGGGACTATTCCCAGAAAGAGAATAACTGGGTCAGTTGATAAACCTTTCTCTAGTTCTGAGAATCATTTTATTCTCATTGTTGTACCAGTTTTTATGCTCAACAACAGTGTAAAAATGATCCTTTCTCTATAGCCACACCAATATTTATTATCATCTATGTTTTTGATCTTAGCTATTCTAACTTGGGAATAATGAAATTTCAAAGAAGTTTTAATTTGCATCTTTCCACTGTCTAAAGATGTTTAACACTAAAAAAAAATATGTAGTGTCTATTTTTATTTTTCCTTTTAGTTCCATTTCCCATTAGTACTTGGGTTATTTATTTTCTTGATATTTAGCTTTGTAGTTATTTATAGATTCAAGACACTAACAATTGTCAGATATGTTGCTGAAATATATTTTCCCCATTCTATGTGCTTCTTGCTCACTTGAATGAGAGTGCCCTTTGTGGTACAAAAGGCACTTGGTTTCCTGAGGTTCTATTTATTGTGATTTTATAAGCCTGGGCTACCTGAGTCCTGTTCAGAAAGTCCTTTTCAGTGTAGCTAAATTCAAGTGTATTCCTTATTTTCTCCTTTATCAGATGAATAATGTCATGCTTTATGTTGAGATCCTTGATCCTTGTTTTGGACAGTATGAAAAATAAGGCACTAATTTCACTATTTCATATGTAGTTACTTAATTTGATCATCCCCAACTGTTGAAGATACTGTCTTTCTTTCATGACAATTTTTGACTCTTTGACACAATTAGGTATTGTAAGAGAATAGGATTCTATTTGAATAATCTTTTCCATTTTAAAAGTTAATCTGTTTCTAAACTTGTATTATGATGTTCTATTTATAATAGCTCCATACTACAAGTAGAAAGCATAACTACAATTCGTCCTACAGTGTTATTATTCAAGATTATTTTAAATAGCCTGGGACTATTTTTTCCTTACTTTTTTCTTTTTTCTCCCCTTTTTATGGGATATTTTATGTATTTGAACTTCAAATGTTATCCCCTTTCCCGTTTTCCCATACGGGATCTCCCTCTCCCACCCTCCCTCATCCTGCTTCTATCAGGGTGCTCCCCCTCCCACCTACCCACTCCCACCTCACCACCCTGGCATTTCCTTACACTGAGGAATTGAGTCTTTCCGGGACTAAGGGCTTCTCCTATTGATGCCAGACAATGCTACATAAGTGGCTGAAGCCATGGGTCCCTCCATGTGCACTCTTTGGTTGGCGGTTTAGTCCCTGGGAGCTACTAGTGATATGATTGGTTGATATTGTTTTTCCTATGAGGTTGCAAGCCCCTTCAGCTTCTTCAGTACTTTAACTCTCCCTTTAGGGACCATGTGTTCATTCCAATGATTGGCTGCGAGCATTCACCTCTGTACTTGAAAGGCACTGGTAGAGCCTGCCTCTCAGGAGACAGCTATAATAGGCTTCTGTCAGCAAACACTTGTTGGCATCCACAATAGTTTCTGGGTTGGTGACTATATATGGGATGGATACCCAGGTGGGGTAGTCTCTGGGTCACCCTCCCTTCAGTCTCTGCTCCACACTTTGTCTCCGTATTTGCTCCTGTGAGTATTTTCTTCCCCTTCTAAGAATGACTGAAGTGTCCACATTTTGGTGTTCTTGAGCTTCATGTGGTCTGTGAATTGTATCTTGGGTATTCAGAGCTTTTGGGCTAGTATCCACTTATCAGTGTGTACAAACCATTGTGTTCTTTTGTGACTGAATGATATACTTACTCAGAATGATATTTTCTAATTTCATCCATTTGCCTAAGAACTTCATGAAGTCATTGTTTTTAATAGCTGAGTAGTACTCCCTTGTGTAAATGTACCACATTTTCTGTATCCATTCCTCTGTTGAAGGACATCTGGGTTCTTTCCAGCTTCTGGCTATTATAAATAAGGCTGCTATAAACTTAGTGGAGCATGTGTCCTTATCAAATGTTGGAGTATTTTTGGGTATATGCCCAGGAGTGGTATAGCTGGGTCCTCAGATAATACTATGTCCAAATTTCTGTGGAACCACCAGACTAATTGCTTATAATATTTTGTTTAATTTCTCTGAAAAATTGCATTAGAATTTTGGTGGAGATTGCATTGAATTTATAGATTGTTTTGGTAGGATGCCTGCAGTCATGATAGTTTTCTTACTTACATGATAAAAGATCATTCCATCTAGTTTTGCCTTCCATAATAACTTCAGAATCCTAAAATTTTTAATTTATAGATCAATCCTTTGGCTAGTCTTGGAGTCTGCCAGTACAGTCAATAGGAAAATCATGACTGGAGGAGGAAGTATTATTATAAGAAAGGGAGAAAAAAAGATGCAAGAGACAGATATAAGAGGGCTGGTGGTCAACACCATGGCAACAATAAGTATATTTTCTCATTTTCTTTTAAAGTTAAGCAGAAGAAAGTATGACCAAGTTCAGGAAGTTAAACAAGAACCACAAATGCTTATGTGGTAAGGTTATGGTACATATATCTATGCTTGACTAAGCCCATTTCCTTCATGTTTCAACAGTCTCTCAAGGACATACACATAAGTGGAGGAACTTGGTAGGATATAAAGAATGTCTTAACTAAAAACAAAGATGTATGTTGACAAACTCATTAATGATTAATCACAAGCAAAAGTCAGCCAAAGTTAGCTCTGGATGTGCTCCTTATATGTCTCCCTTTTTACCTATACAAGCCAAAAGCTGTCTCAGCTATTGGTGCAGAAAAATTGTGCCTGCCTTAGGCACCCCATCAGGAAGTGTGGACCTTACCTGTCATCACTACATCAATCCTATCATTTATGCCCCATTTTACGTTAATCACCTCTGAAAGAATATTATCCATGTTTCTTATCTATAAAATCCACATACCTTTTCAGTCAAGGAGCACAAAGTTGTGCATGTCTTAGGTTACCATCCAAAAACACAGCTCTTACCTGTCATTATCCCATGAGTAATCTTATATACATGGCCTATCTTCTTTTTTTCTTTTTATTATTTATTTACAATCCATATATTATTCCAGTCCCCATCAACCCTTTGACTGTTCCACATCTCATACTTCCTTCCTACCCCCCTGACCTCTAAATTCCTTGTGGCTTCTACTCTCTTGATGGCTAGGTACTTCATTTCTGAATGATCACAGACCTGGGATTCCTCTACTGTATATGTGTTGATGGCCTCATATCAGCTGGTGTATGCTGTCTGTTTGGTGGTCTAGTGTTTGAGAGATCTCAGGGGTCCAGATTAATTGAAACTGCTGGTCCTCCAGCAGAGTCACCCTTCTCCTCAGCTTCTTTCAGCCTTCCCTAATTCAACAACAGGGGTCAGCTGCTTATGTCCATTGGTTAGGTACAAATATCTGCCTCTGACTCTTTCAGCTGCTTGTGGGGTCATGCTACGTCCCTTTTTGTGAACACCCCATAGCCTCAATGATAGTGTCAGGACTTGGGACCTCCCTTGAGCTTGATCCCACTTTGGGCCTGTTGTTGGAATTTCTTTTCCTCAGGCTCATCTCCATTTCCATCCCTGTAATTCTTTCAGAAGGAACAATTATGGGTCAGTGTTGTGAATGTGGAGTGACAACCCTCACTTGATGTCCTGTCTTTCTACTGGAGGTGGGTTCTCTAAGTTCCTTCTCCCTACTGTTTGGCATTTCATCTAAGGTCTCTCACTTTGAGTCCTGAGAATCTCTCATCTCCCAGGTCTCTGATAAATTCTGGAGGGTCCCAACCTCCTATCTTCCGAGGTTGCCTGTTTCCATACTTTCTGCTAGTTCTCAGGGCTTCAGTCCTTTACCCTCACCCAATCCCTGTAGTGGGAATATTTAAAAAAAAAAAATGAATCCACCCCGAAAACTCACTTTCCTGCCACATTCTTGAGCCAGTATTGACTGGCATTACCACTTTCCAGCGGGCTCTTATTATTCTCTCTCAGCTATTAAAAACATCTCGCTCACATGCAACTCTTACACACCCATACAATCATTCATATAAATAGCTCCTAAGACCTGGTAGGTAAAGCATGACTTTTAAGGCCTTAATATCCAATGAGATTTACATATTAATAAAATCACAATTTACAAGATGCCAATACAATATCAGAACCAAATAATAAAGACAGTATTCTAACCCTATTAATCTATTTTGTAAAATCCTTTTCTTGGTTGTCTAACCTCGTGGGGTCTGGCTCATCCTCATCATCTGCCTCTCTCCTCCTGCTCCTGACCTCTTTCCTCCTCCAACTCTAGCTCAACCTTTATTCCTGTCCAATCACAGGCCTGTCACTGCCATAATGTGATTGGACGGAGAAAATGCTGCAGCTTTTCACCCTTTCTGTTCAATTAAAAAAATAACTTTCTCTCAAAATATAAATTGAACACCACTATTACATACATTGTAAATTATCTGGTATAAGGTATATCTGACACCCAGTCCAACTTCTTTGTCAACAACATTGAATACTACCTTATCTCTTAACTTAAAAGACAAAAACTTTGTACCTGGCTGTGTCTTGGATTAGAATGGATGCCATCTGAAAACCATTTTCTCAAAAGTAAAAAGCCCGGGCTGGCTAGGAGATTATGTAGTTCTTCAACTCCATCCAAAATCCAAGAATGACTGAATAATAGAGAATGTATGGGAAGCCTAACACAGCTTCTAAAATGTTAGCCAAATGATAGAGACTGCTGGACACTTGGACAGTCTTTGCTTTAAAATGTTGGAGCATCGGTCTTCAGTCTTCTGGCCAGGGTCATCTGACAGACATTTGTAATGCAGAATTTTAAAGGGCCGTTCACCCTATCTTGGCAGAGATTATCAGTCGACTATTCCACATAGTGTGCCCTTTCCTGGACAACAATTTTGTCTGTAGATGGAATGAGGCAATTTCTGCCTAGGGGCTGACTCGCCACAACTGGAACATCTCCAATGATGATCAATTTCTTCTTTGAATATGAGAAAAGGGTTCTGTCATGATCAGACAAGCCTCTAGTCAAATGAATAAATAATATTAAATGTCACATTCTGTGGATCTCTGATGTTTTTGAAAACCAACTATCTATGTAAAGTAATCTACTGTTGTCTATTAACTACTCTCAGCTATGTTTAATTAAAATCTTGAAATTACCCTAACAATAAACTCAGAACCATGAATTTGCTAACTTGGCCTTAAACTCACAGGTCTAAAAATTTCAGATCTGTCTATAATAACAGCAAAAGAATGACTGGATCTAAGCCCTGTACTTTTAATTGTTTAGTATCAATAGAAGAAGTTTATACCAAAGATAACTTTGATTTTGTAACAAAATAAATTCTGTACCAAGTAAGAACATATGACTTTAACTTAGTAACAATTATAAGGTTTTCTATTAAATGAGATTATGGCTATACAATTAATTCTGGCTATTTCCTCCCTGTTCCAAATATGACCATTTTTACATTTCCTAGAAAAACAACCTATTAATAACCCTCTCCAGCCCCAGGTAACTGGGTCAATGACTCTTCAGAACTTCTTCAAGCTGAACATGAGTGTTGAGATATTATGAAGGAGAGAGAGGAGGGAAAACAGAATTTGTTAGTTTCTGATGTCTGTGTATTAACTAGATCCAGTTGAAGTCCAGGACATCAGGAATTTAAGTAGGCCAGTTTAGCATGTCTGACAAGGAAATTCACCAAGGCTATATATTCTGTAATATATAAATCTCAAAACAAATTTTCAGTATCATTAAGATATATTTTTTGTTTGAATCCTTGGAATCCAGTTCTCTGGAAGGTGTAAATACCTTAATCACTTTTTCCAAAAACACAAAAACAAAACCTTTCCCCCAAATCAGCATATCTTTGAGCCAGTAACCAGAAAAATCTTTATTTTGACATCTCTCCCAGAGGAATAATATAACAACAAATCTCAACATCACACCTATTTTGAAAATTAAAACAATCTAAAACAAATGAAATAAAGTAGTAAATTGTATGAACCTCTTACATAGGCCATTTCTACCTAATGAAGTAGGAAAATGTCACTCAAAATTCCCATGTAGGCCAAGTTTGAAAGAATATGAGCTTCCTCTAGGGTCTGGCTCATCCTCATCACCTTCTTCCATGATTCCCTCTCTCCTCCTGCTTCTGACCTTTTCCTCCTCCAATTTTCACTCCACCTCTCTATTACTGTCCAATCACAGGCCTGTCACTGCCATAATGTGACTAGACAGAGAAAGTGCTGCAGCAAATACTAGATCAGGTTCCCCTCTTGCCCTCACTGTCCCCCCAATATACCTTCCCTCCCAGGTCCCTCCTTTCCTCCCCACTTGTGATATCTTTCTTCTCTCCTTCAAGTAGGACTGAGGTGTCCTCACTTGGGCACTTTAGCTTGTTGACCTTTTTGAGTTCTGTAGATTGTATCCTGGGAGATCCATATATATATGGGCTAATATCCTCTTATGAGTACATACCCTGCATGTCCTTTGGGGTCTGAGTTACCTCACTCAGGATGATATTTTTCTAGTTCCATCCATTTGCCTGCAAAACTCAGGATGTCCTCATTCTCAATAGCTGAGTAGTATTCCATTGTGTAAATGAACCACATTTTCTGTCTCCATTCTTCTGTCATGGGACATTTGGGTTGTTTCCAACTTCTGGCTATCACATATAAGGCCACTATGAACATAGTGGAACATGTGCCACTGTGGCATGGTGGGACATAGTTTGGTTATATTCCCATGAGTGGTGTAGTTCAGTCTTCAGGTAGATCGATTTCCAATTTTCTGAGGAAACTCCAGATTGATTTCCAGAGTGGTTGTACCAATTTTCAATCTCACCAGCAGGTTGAGAAATTTTTCAAGATGATCTTACCCATCACTGACTACAAACTTCTCCTAGGGAAGACATTGGAGCCTGAGTTTATGTAACTTGGCTTTGACATCTGTAAAAGTTCTGATGATTCTCCTCAAAAGAATAAGTAATAGATATGTGATAGCAAGTATCATAAAGCTAAGTTCTGCTATATCTAATAAGAGAGATATAAATGAAGATAATGAAGGAAAAGTAGCCTGACACTTTTTCAGAATATCATTTGTAATGCTAGTAGCATCAAAGGCAAAGGCATTACATTTCTTTAACTCACTCTGTATGCCGAGATAATAAATCTAAAGAATTATTAGTATTATGAAAAATACCTGAAAGGCACCTTTTTACTTTGGTCCAATTATGCTCTCATTATACATTTTGAGTTATATAAATCTATAGATATCAAGCATGACATTCCAAATGGCTTCTGATTCTCATTCCTTGTACCTCATCTCCCATTATCTGCACTAAGCCATATAATGTGTCAATTCTTTGTTCTAGCTATCTATCCAAATTCTCTTATATGCCTAGCTATTGTGCCTGATGATTCACAAAACTAGCTGTTTGTACAGTTAATGGAGAAATAGTAGCACTGCCTGTAAGTGTTATGAGAACACCAATATTGACTATGATCAGTCCAACTACAAATTTGTTCCTTGCTAGAGTGTGATCTAATTCTTCCAGTATTTATTTGCAAGCCTTTTTCAGAATACCAGGGTTCTGAAACATTAACTGCAATCATAACAAATGAAAGTAGATGAAGTACCATAACAGAATTTACAATGTCATATACATGATTAGTCAAATTACAGTCATAGCAAATTACATCAAACCTGGACCCATGCAATTGCTAACTGTGCAATTGTCACAGGTTACATTAAACATTCATTTTCCCAATCAACACATGAGTCGAGGACACATAGGCCATCACAGAACCTGACAAGAGACATGGGGTTGTTTTCAGAGTGTACCTAGGGGAGTTCATTTTTGACCTAACATTTCAGCCTGTAGAATAGGAGAATACATGGAATATCTCTCTTCTATATCTGCTTCCTGCTATTTAGGACATTGCAAAGAGTACCATGCCAGATGAAATGCTAGTCAAAGGCTGCATTAGTAAAGTATATAATTAGCTGATTCAGATGAAAAACAGGGAGCAATCATATTAGCTAACATTGCTTTCAGCAAGTCCAGAGTTCAGTAACTCCACAGGTGATCCCCAGATGGAGTCTGCCAGCCAGGTGAAAATCTGCCAAGGAAAATATAGACTAGGAACACAAATTAAAATTGTATAGTGGTTGAGAAAGGTAAGAAATCCTAAGAAAAAGGGAAAATTCCATTTTCAAGAACAGGCAGATGTACTTATCTGAAGTCCAGTTGATCTTGGACAGGAAGATCCATGTCTTAGGACATTTGATTCCCTGAAGCTTATATGAACTTTAGTTTACAATGGATGTATATCAGTATTTACCATTGAATTGAAATCTATATTATAGAAAAATAGTTAACAGTAGTTAACTGGTGTCTCTTAGACAACAGGAGTAAACTCATGGCTTTGAGACTCAGTAAGAGCTGAGGTTTAGAATAAAAGGCACAGAATATTTTTTCCTCAATTCAGAGCATTAGATGTACAGATAGACCAGAGATGTTTTTAGCATGATGAGAAACATCTTTAAATTTATATTTGGAAGACAATCAAAGAAAATTAAAATCTTGAGTTTGAGAATGAATTTTAAACTGACAATGTTCCATTAGCTTATCAAAACTCCATTGATCAATGTTAAAATTCTGAGCTTTGAAACAACCAAAGCCTATTGGGGAAATATTTCCCATCCAAGTTCTTTTACATCCACTAACCCTCATCACTTGCTTTTATCAATCTTAAACATTTTCCATAACCATTTTTTCCTAGACCTTAACCTGCTGGTTGGGATCATAACTCACTTATGTCAAAGCTCAAGAGTTTGCAGCACCATGCCGATGTTGGACACACCTCAACTGTGGCAGTGGGCTGTGACTGGCTCTGGGATTGCCACTTTCTCTTTTCTTGACCAACAGGGAGGAGGCCTGCTTACTTTCACTTTCCTTCTCCAAAACTCACTTCTCTCTCCTAGACCTTATCAATATCCAAAGACTAAAATATTTGCACGCATTTTACCTGTTCTAGGCACATCAGTATACTTTTTTTAATTAGATATTTTCTTTATTTACATTTCAAATGTTATCCCCTCTCCTGGTTTTCCCTCCAGAAACACCCTATCCCCTACCCCACCCCTTGTTCACCAACCCACCTATTCCCATTCCCTGTCCTGGCATTCCCCTGCACTGGGGCATCGAGCCTTCTCAGGTTGGAGGACCTCTCCTCTCCTTGATGTCCAACAAGGATATCTGCTACATATGCAGCTGGAGCCATGTGTCCCTTGATGTGTACTTTTTGGTTAGTGGTTTAGTCTCTGGGAGCTCTAGGGGTACTGGTTGGTTCATATTGTTGTTCCCTATGGGGCTAAAAGCTCCTTCAGCTCCTTGAGTCCTTTCTCTAGCTCCTCCATTGGGGACCTTGTGCTCAGTCCAATGGTTGGGTGAGAGCATCTACCTCTGTATTTATCAGGCACTGGCAGAGACTCTCAGGACTTTTAAAATCTTTCTCCAACTTTCTCCCAGGTTTATTGTGCCTTCCTCAGGAAACCAAGGACAAACCTCTCTACAGAATCTAAGTAACCACATAATTACTTTAGTCATATGTACAAAAAGCATATGGTTTTATTCATTTCCCCCTTTATTTTTCTTTCAGATATGTTTTGCTTTTTCAAAGCTCTCTTATAGTTTTTGAGCTCTCTTACTTTTTCTGAACTCTGTTATTTATGTTTTCCTATGTCTTTTACTCCCAAAACATATTCACAGCACCAAACGTTCTTTTCCCAAGCTCCCTTTTCTTTTTCTGAGTGCTCACTTTTTTCAAAGTGTCCTTTACTTTGTTCTGCATAGTCTAGCTTCATGTCAGGCACCACTTCCCAGGAGCCTGCTGGTAGGGTCAATGGGAAGAGCACAACTGGAGGAGTAAGGATGATTATAGGAAAGGTAGAAAGAAGATGCAAGATATCACCCACACAGAGTGGCTCACAATAGCCCATAATTCCAGTACCTGTGGATCATGCAATACCTCTCTGAACTCTCCAGGTATCAGTAAATGCATGGTATCCATAGAGACAAGCAAGCAAGCATGCTTACCTCATAAAATAAAATAAAATAAAATAAAATAAGGATTTCAAAACTTTCAAATAATATATTTGCAAATGATTTATCTCATAAATTGATCTCAGTAAACTAAAAGAACTTTTTAAGAGGTTTAACTTTTCCATAACATAAAAAGTAGTTGTTTACTAGATGAATTTAGTATCTGATTCATTTGTTCAGTCAAATTCAGTTGCAATATATAATTTACTACAATCTGGTTTAGATGTATTGAACATGAATCAGTGAATATAATATTATCTATTCAGAATTCACAAAATATGTCTAAGATGTATAAAAATACTATAACAACATATTATATCAGTTATTTTTGTTGTGGTGATTAAAATACCATAACTAGTAATAGTAACTTACAGAAGAAAGAGTATATTTTACATTTATGGTTCCACAGGATAAAAGTCCCTGAAAGCAGAAAGACCAAAGCAAGTGTCAGGTGTCATAGCTGAAGTCGATAGCTCTGAGATCATATCATCACTAACAAATACAAAGAGAGTGAAAAAGGAAATTAAAATTTAAAAAAAAAAAAACTAGAAATTGGGTCAGACTATAAATGTCACTATAAATATAGTGACAAGCTTACACTAGCAAGGCTATACTTGTTCTTGAAACTACTAAGTGGGGACCAAGTATGCAGAATTCTCAGCCTGTAGGAAATGTTCCTTCTAAGGCCTACAGAAACATATTGTACTCTGTGGTAATGTATACCTAGGGAACTGCAAAAACTTATGATTATAGAGAGATTACAACTTAAAAAGTTAGCAATATAGATTGGGGAAGCTGCTACAGAATTATATTTATGTTGAGTCTTAGAAATTAACAACTGTAGGGGAAACAGTTATCTGGTGCATAAGAGTTTAAAGGTACAAATATTTTATCCTAATATTTCATGATAAATTTAGTTAGATGATTTTGTGGCTTCCGTGTTGAATATGAATTTGAATCTATTCCTGAGGGGGTCTATCAATATCTGAAAGATATTACAGAGACAAATTATTTAGAGTTGTTTTAGAGCTGTACCTATTAAACATAATATTTCAACAGTAATTTCTAATCCTCAAATCTACTGTTAGAATTCTAAGGAGTATGAAGGAAAGCACACACTAGATTTACTCACCATATTTTAACTTAACAGCAATTATGAATTGTAAGAATCATTAGAAGTTTCAAGGCTCTAGATTACTTTAAAGAGTCATTATGATAGAAATTTTAATTTTCTTCATGCATGTATATCATTCATGTTATGTCTGTATATATTGAAACATAAAAGTTTAATAACAGGATCATCACATAACTGTAGTCTTCTAATGATAACTTCATTGTTGCTGAGACAAATCAGAAATAACTTGTGAGAAAGATGTTTGCAGGCCAGAGGAGTAGGAACACCTAAGTAGTTTGGTTAAACATCAAGATAACAAAGGAATAGAAGAGGACATGTAGATATTTTACTTCAATTTTCAGGTAGGAGACTGGCTGTTCAAAAGAAGGAAGTAATCCTGTATTGTTCCCCTGTGTCCTAAGATGCTAATTATAAAATATGATTTATATTTGAGTTCCATAGATTAACATATATCTGAGAATGCTACTTCTGCTAAAGTTGGTTTTACTCATTTTATTCCTTACAAATATTACCTTGCATTGGACTTTAAAATATTCTCAAGTGAATATAATTCATGACAGTAAAGTAAAGAAAGAAGGGTATAGCACATTGTTAACATCAGGCATAATACTGCAGAACAGAAATAATGGGTAAACTCTACTTTACTCTTTTCTCATTTTGCCTAAATGGTGAACAGTATTTTTATACAAGCTTTCTAATCTTCTTGCTAATTCATGTCAATTTATTTTTGATCACATTTCTGGACCTCTGACTGAATCATGCCAATGTATTTCCTGTTCATATATCTATATTCCTGAGTAACTCCTTAAGACAATGTCAGTGTGGATATAAGAGTCATTTTGAAGATTGTTTGCCATGCTAGGAAATAGTTGGATAAAATAGGTATAGGAGAGCACTCGCAAAGACACAGTGCTCCTGAAAATAGCAGGATTCACGTATGAGTTAGAAAGCCAAGGATCAAAAGGTTTCATGTTTTAATTTGTCTGATTTTGATCATGTCATTGGAGAAGACAACCATAGAATGAAGGGAATACTTCAAAACAGCAAAAATCTAAAACACATTTTTCAGGTAATATCCAGAACAACTTCCTGGTGACTTCTGTAAATAAATGTACTATAGACAGGTGTTTGTTTACAGCAAGGTCCTCAAGGCTTGATCAATTTTTTTAACAAGGTAGAATGCCTCTGCTGATATGCATCTTACTGTCCAGTGAGATTTTTTGTTTTGTTTTGTTTTGTTTTGTTTTTTGTTTTTGGATGCTACTCCAAAACTATAGGATAATATGCTCTATGTCCCAAATGCAGGGATTTTTTTTTTTAAACCTGTTATGTTTTTTTCACGTTCACCTCAGTTGACATGTTTCCTATAAGTTCACATGTTTCTTTTAACATGAGTTAATTCGACTCTTGTAGACAAAAAGAAATGTTTCCTTTTGTGGTCATCCAGGATAAGATGGCAATACAAGAGGTCTCAGTGACAATGCTTCGGGGACATATATCCGAGATCTGACACATTGCACACAGAAAAAGAAGATGAAAAAGTGGCCTTTTACTGAAATTCTGATAAAAGCAGTCTCTTACCAGAAGAAAACTAATAGCCAATGGAGGTAGATCCACCTAGGAGACCTAGAGGTCAGCATTTATTCAAGTTTAGATCAGAGAATGAGCTTCCCCAGAAGAGGAAGCAGAAGATCTGAGAAAGAAAGCATTCCTACAAAGGAAGTGCTCTATTCCACAGAGCTTGACTTTTGAATCAGTCAATCTATGGGACTTTACACAGACAGAAACTTCCTGCCTCACATCTACAGACAGTAGGTATATCCTGGATTCTTGAACAAACATTCTACAAGGTCATTTTTACAACTGCCCTTTATAACTTGTAGCACATAAATAATACCAATAAGCAGAATGTCTAACCCTGGAGGGAAATTGCATTCTTTACACATACTTTTAAAAAGCCAACAGATGAAGCCCAATTATGAAAAAAAGATCAAGGGGGATGTTCCTGGAAGATCACAATGATTTATGCCAAATACAGAAAACATTCTAGCACTCAAAGGTCACTTTGAACATCCAAATTATTGTTAACACAAAGAAATTCAGCACTGCTTTGATATTGAAGCCAGAGTTGTGGAGGTAAAATCTTAGACAAACAAGCAAAAAACTCAGAAAGCAGTAAAACTACAGGTCTGAGAAGAATATGTTATGCACTGCAAATAATCCTAATGGTAAGTGTATTTTAAAATTACATTTTTGATTGAAATAAGGTTATTTCCCATGCCTTTCTCTCCCAGCTACCATTTCTTTAACTACTCCCTTGTCCTTCTTTACATTGATAGTCTTTAAGATTAGTGTTGAGACACACACACCAACACACACACACACAAGTATATAAAGATAGAACTTGTTGAATCCATTTTTATTGTTTGTATGTATATGGTTCCAAAGCTGACCACTTCTTTTTAACCTCTTACAATTTAATTAAATTATATTTATTTGTAAGGAAACACATTCAGAACTCTTAGATTCAAGTATATTTGGCATCAAAGCAATCCTTATTTTTTAATCAAATACCTCATTCTGATTGTATTGAGATGTTCTTTATCTCTGTATCTTTGCTTCCCATTATAAACATTTTATTTGTTTACTAAAGATGCCTCAGATACATTTTATACTCTTTAGTAGAAGATATGGTCACAGAGTGGGAGATTTTGTCTTTTAAGTCTTAATTATTTTTTGTCTTATAAACATGAAGAAATGAGGCTTTAGTTCATGAAGAAACTAGAGAATTTCAGATTTTTCTTTCCCAGTGATCAACACCTTAAGTTAATACATGCATCAACTATAAAAAACATATGTAAAATATGTCCAAGGATCTGTAATCCCAGCAATTGCAAGGTGAAGTAGGTAGATCAGCTAGCCTTTTAACACTATTATGTTTACAATCAACTTGATTCACAAGTCCCAGTATCAACGGAACAAAATAGAAATGAATAAACAAAACATAAAAAATCATAGTCAAAACAAAAAAATCATAGTCAAAAGTTGAATGGGGCAAAATTATGTAAACAAATAAAATTATACAAATAATTTCATACAAATAAAATTAGTTTTGGATTTGTATGCAAAAAATAAATGCATGTGGCTAATAGAGCATGTGAAAAACCAGAGTATGTAGGTGTGAATGCACTTGAGACTTCATAAGAAGTGAACATATGCCAACAGTGAGACCAGACTGCCAAGTGGACACAAACTATGACTTCATTATTAGCAATAATTGGCAAGCGTTGGCAGTCTCTCTTTGTTTGCAGTTTGCTGTCACACCGTATATGCAACTCAGCTTAAGGGGCAAATAGAAACTGATGCACGCTCAGAGGAAGTGTTCAGTACCTTAAGAGCTTAAGCAGTGAAATCCAAGAATAAATGAAGAAAATAGGAAGGTTTACCATGAAAAATGAAGGGATTTCAGGGCCAAAAGTTTCATTTTATGAATAGCAGATCTAAAGGCAAAATGTGAAAGGCCGTCTATTGTAAAAAATTAAAATGATATGAGAATTGAAACTAACATGATACATAATAAAATCTAAAAAGGAAGTTTCTATTATGAAACTCTCTCTGATACATAAATACCTTGAATTTTTTTCCTGAAAAGTACCATAATTTTTCCATTCTCAAATTTTGATCCTCTATTTAAAAGATGGTTTGTTTTATTATATATATTTTATATAATTAATTTACTTTATGTTTGTGAATGTTTTGCCTGTTGGATCCTCTGGAACTGGAGTTACAGACAGTTGAGAGCCACCATGTGTGTGCTGATAATTGAATTGAGTCTTCTATAGGAGCAGCCAGCATAATTAACCACTGAACCATTTCTTCAGGTCCAAAAGGTGATTACTGAAGCATATCCATGTTATTCTAGATCCATTGATGTTTTATAGTAGACCTAAAGATATTCTCCTCAAGAAAGGTTATGTCTGCAGTTTTTCCTCCTTGTAATGGATTAGATTAATGTCATCTATGAATTCTGTCAGAATCACCAGTATTACTGTATCATACACAAAAAGACTTTCCTATTCAGTGAAAACAAACAGTAAAGAATATCCACAGTCTTCTATTAAATATATGTCTTTATATTTTTTGAATGTAATTACAGGACCAAAGCCCTGTGTTTAGGATTTCACAGTTAGCTTGGTAAGCCATGCTCTGAAGGGAGATGTTATTATCATACGTGATGTACATAATTCTGATCCAGGAGGTAATATAGTCATCTCTTAAGGCTGTAGGGAAACGTACCCATTGTTTCCTCCTACAAGACATGAATAGACATGGAAGAACAGAAAAGACCAGAGAAATTACCGTGGAAGCAGGGTTTGTTTATTGGTTTGTTTTTTCTGTCTGTTTGTTTTTAAGTATCAGTATTTGGAAATCTTCATTAAAGTATGTGCTTCCTTCAAAATTGTGTATAAAATAAGGTTGGCACTATGCTCTAGTGTTTTTTTCCCTAACATGACTATTCAGTGTTTTTCCACAATTTTTGTGAAAATATATTTTACTCTCTGTGGCAGTTGGAATAATAATGTCGTCCATAGGCTTATATATTTGATACTTAGTCATCAGGGTGTGGTACTACTTGAGAAGAGATAGGAGGTGTGGCCTTGTTGGAGTATGTTTACCTTGGTTAGAAGAAGTATATCACTGTGGGTGAGTACTGAGGTTTAAAAAACATATTCCAGGGCCAGGATCT
>JADRCD010201630.1:0-18391 GCA_019843815.1 Montemys delectorum
TATCCTCCTCCCAGCAGGCAGTAACTGCCCTGTCCTTTGTCTAGGGATGGAAACCAATGAAAACTTTCTGTGTTAACAAGCCCATTGATGTTGCGGTTGTTTGGATGCTGTTTATACAGCCATTTCTAGGAGAGACTGTTTACTGCAGATTCTGCCTCCTCCTCCTGCAGTGTTCCCTGAGCTACACATGTAGGAGCTGTAATGCAAATGTATCCACCAGGGATAGGCATCCCATGATCTGTGTAAAGGAGTGCGACCAGGGAATAGAATTATGAATAAGCCTAGCTTGCCTGTATAATCTAGCGGGAAGACAGACATAGGGTCTCTGATGTCTTAAAATTATATGGCCACTTCAATTATTTATCTTTCTTTAAGAGGGTTCCCCCTTAAAATTCATTTGCATATCTTTATATACATTTAATAATTGCCTATTTTTTTTCCAAAAGAAAAATACTATTGGTTGTTTTATTGGGGTTAAAAAGTGACAAATGAACATTCTGTTTGTGGAATTATTTTTGTTATTTTATTCCTAGATGTCAAAACTCATTTGAAGTGGATTTTTTCTTCATGTGTTAATTGTAAAAAATTAAGCTAATCATACATTGAAATCAGAAAATACTAAAAACCAAGTAGCTCTAAGACTTATGGAAATTACATACATTAACATAGGGATCTAGCTTTCTTTTTTAAACTTTGATTCCATGTAGATAATATTTTATTACTTTATAATCTACTTTGGTTTCAATTAAAACAGCAGGTTCCTGTGGGATAATCCTGAGATTGATAGTATAGCTATGTGAAAGTATTGTGCTAAATAACTAGTGTAATTTGCTTTAAAAACAGTATTTTTAGTAGAACCATTCAATATTTCATTAGTACTTCATCCTGAATAAATGTTGTTCTGGTATTATATAGTCATTGCACTAATTGTAATAACAAAAGCATGGGTTTGCATTGTTTTGTTTTATTTTGTTTTAAGGTATCTGAACAGTGATTGAGGCCAGTAGATGGCTCTCTAAGTGAGCTTATTAATGATTTCTTTTGTGGTTTCCCCCTGTCCTGTATGATCTAGACTCATGCCCCAGTTCAGATGGTCCAGATTCCCTATCACTTTCCTTTCCTATGTTCTTTTTTTGTTGTTGTTGAAGATTTTATAGTAATTTTTTGTGGTCTATTTATGGGTTAGTTTAGAGCCAGATGATTTCTGTTTTAGAGTGCTACTAATTACTTATTTAATGAACTTTTTTACTAATGTATTAAAGGACTCCAAGTTTCTTTTGTATGTGAGTTCTGATAGTGTTCTATTTCACTGAGTTTATGAAGTTTTCTGGGAATGGAAGTGCTCTATGGGATCTGGAGTTAATGTTCCCTCTTTATATCTTACATTAGTCATTTCTGTCATCTTTCATTGTCTTCTGGCCTACCACAAGAATTACTTATTTGAATTTTCTGTATCTCTTATTTTTATTTTCATTGATTTTTTTTTTGCTCTACTTTTCTTTTTATACTTTAGATTTAACTTTCTCTAATTTTTCTAGTTTAACACTACCTAACTTGTTCTATGAAGCCACAATTACTCTGATACCTAAACCACACAAGGACCCAACCAAAAAAGAGAACGTCAGACCAATCTCACTTATGAATATCAATGCAAAAATACTCAACAAAATTCCCCCAAACCAAATCCAAGAACACATTAAAACCATCATTCACCACGATCAAGTAGGCTTCATCCCAGGGATGCAAAGTTGGTTTAATATATGAAAATCCATTAATGTAATCCACTATATAAACAAACTCAAAGATAAACAATCACATAATCACCTCCTTAGATGCACAAAAAGCATTTGACAAAATACAACACCCCTTTGTGTTAAAAGTACTGGAGAGATCAGGAATCCAAGGCCCATACCTAAACATAATAAAAGCAATTTACTGCAAACCAACAGCCAATATAAAATTAAATGGAGTCATACTTGAAGCAATGCCACTAAAATTGGGGACAAGACAAGGATGCCCATTCTCCCCATATCTATTCAATATAGTACTCAAAGTGCTAGCTAGAACAATAAGACAACAAAAAGAGATCAAGAGGATACAAATTGGTAAAGAAGAAATAAAGGTATCACTATTTGCAGATGATATGATAAGCGACCCCAAAATTCTACCAGAGAACTTCTCCAGCTGATAAACAACTTCAGCAAAGTGGCCGGATATAAAATTAACTCAAATAAATCAGTAGCCTTCCCTTATATAAAGGATAAACAGGCTGAGAAAGAAATTGTAGACTTAGTTGTTTAATTTTATATCTTATTTGTATTCAGTGGTATAAATTTCTTCTGAGCACTGCTTTATCACACAATTTATTTCACAAATTTTCAGTTATACTTTAGCTGAGACTTTTCATATTTCCCTTTAGAGTTCCTCCTTAAGTCATATGTTATTTATTACTGCTTTATTTTGGAATAGTGTGTGTGTGTGTGTGTGTGTGTGTGTGTGTGTGTGTGTGAGAGAGAGAGAGATTTCTAGTGTAACTTACCTGTGTTCAGATGGCAGGTGTTTTGATGAGTTGTCAGCTTTTGGGATGTGATTTATGCACCAGAATGTTGATTTCTTGGTGACTGTTTCAAAGGACTTAAGAAGTGTGTGGTGCAAGAATGAGTAATTTATGGATGTCAGTCATCTGGCTGTTTGATAGGCTGTGAGCAAGTGTGTCTTCATTTCCGTTCTGCCTTTGGTGGCTGGCCATTCCTGATGAGCCTGAAAGCCTCCAGTGACTATAATGGATTTAGAGTGATTATAGTGTTTCTTCTTGCCATTCTGCCATTCAGCGCCCCTCACTCCACCCCAAGTATTTTGGTACACTTTCATGCTGTTAAAGACTGTTTTGTGTTATTAGGTAAGGGTTTCTCATATAAGACACATTAATGCATTCTGACAATCTTTGTCTTTAAGTTGGTGCATTTAAACCCGGAATGTTTATAGTGATTGTGGGTCTGATTGATTTAATAAGTTATCATGTCTGTAAATATTTTCTGTTGTTCTGTATTACTCTGTTTTGGTGTATCACAGTTGGTCTCCTCTGTCACTTTAATTAAACATTTTATATGAATATTTTCATTTTCTTTCAGTAGCTTTTCTTTAATATGTGCCCTAGAGCCTGCATACATATTTATAACTGATCTCTTAAGTCCAGGGTCAATAGCCCTGTTAGTAAGAGTGTTATATATGTATTAGTAAATAAGGACAACTACATTCCCAGGCCTTGCTTTGCACTCTCTGTCTAGTTAGCCTTAGTTATAAGCTTGATGAAGCCCAGAGGCATCTGAGAGGAAAGTCTTTATTGAGTTGCCTAGCGCAGGGTGCTCCGTGGCCATGCCTGTGCAGTGTTGTCTTGATTATTAAAGTAGAATGTTGTGAACTGCACCATCCCTAGGCAGATGGTCCGGGATTATGAATGAAATCTACCTAAGATCTACCGAGCCAGAAGACTGCCAGGACAGAGTTTCCTGCCTTAGTTTCCTGTCTTGGGTTCCTGCCTTGATTTCCCTTAATGATGGATTCTGACCTGGAAGCATTACACAAGTAAACTTTTTCCTTCTCAAATTGCTTTTGGTCAGAGTAGCTTATCTAGCAACAGAATGAAACTAGGACTCTTTTTTGATTTCCTGTCACCAAAACTAGGCACCAGCTTAAATGTAGAAAATACAGAGAATTATAAAATGTTAAAAAAATCAATTTGTTTATTTAAAACTATTTAAGTATTAGTATTTTTTAGAAATTGAGATTCACTCAGTATTGGGGGTTCTATTGTAATGTCCCCAAATGTTTTCAGTTTTCCTTTTTAGTTCTGTCTTATAACCTATCACACTCTCTGTGTTCTGTCTTTGCTTTAGTATTAGTCCAGGATATCCTTCTTTGTTCTTGGCAGATGTCTTTAGGGTTTTTATTGTTGTGCTAAAACACCATGGCCCAAAACACTTCAAGAGGAAAGAGTTAGGGCAAGAACTCAAGGCAGGTACCTTGAGCCAGGAACTGAAGCAGAAGCCTCGGAGCAAAGCTGCTTGCTTATATCTCCTGGGTTGCTCAGTTTTCGTTCGTTCTTTTTTTTTTTTTTAATTATTTGTTTATATTCCAGTCATTACCCCTAACCCCCAGGTCCTGTCTCCTACTTATTAGTGGTTATTAGCCAAAAAGTACAGAATACCTAGGACCCAGCCCATGGATGGTAAGAAGTCTAACAAGTAGAAAGACCCAAATGAGGAGGCTGCAGTTCCCCTCAGAAGGGGAAAGAGGAAGAGGGAGAGAGGGGAAGGGAAAAGGGGAACAGGATCAGATATGGGGAAGGGCAGGAGAGAAGCCCAGAGGGCCAAGAGAATGAATGGAGATAAGCTGCCTGGGGGTGGGGTGGATTGTGGCAGGTAGGGGGGGCCCTCTAGAGAGTCCCAGAGACCAGAGAAGTAAGATACTCTGAGGACTCATTAGAGGTGACCTTAGCCAAAATGTCCAAGGTGGGAAGAGGGAACTAGAAGAGTCAATTTGCTTTCTTACTTACCCCCAAGACCACCTACCTGCACATGAATAACAATGCCCACAGTAAGCTAGACCCCTCCAATCAATCATCAATCAAGACAATCCCTGCCGGCTTGTCTGTGGACTAATTTTATGGAGTTATTTTCTCAGTGAAGATCCTCTATTCCCAAATATATGTTAGGTCTGTGTCAAGTTCTCACACACACACACACACACACACACACACACACACAAAACCAAAATAAAACAGCAGAATTCACCTCTTTTTAAAGAGATTTTTCAAAAGCCACTACCCAACTAAAGCACAGTTATTATTCATTTTCCAAATGTTATCCTCATTTCTCTCTTCCTCAATACTTTGTACTTGATGTGACCTTTATTTGGCTACCTCATTATATTGTTTCCTGTGCTTTAGTTATCTAAGGGCTTCTCAGTATGCAACATTGAAATATTCCTGCTCACAAATTGAATGAATGCCTATCTTTTAGCAAAACCGTAGTGCCTTAAGACCTTGCTCAAAGTCACATCTATATACGCCCTCTCGCTAGCTACTGTATCTGCCACCATCTTAGTCTTAATTGGGTTTTTTGAACCTTTTTCTGTAACCTTATTAGCTTTAAAATACTGATCTACTGGGGTATACTTTGTAAATGTATGTTGAATTAATAGCAGATTCTTTGTTAATTTAATACTTTCAGTTCGATTCATCTAAAGGAATGTATATATTTTTCTGTCCACCCCTTCCAGATTTTAGCCCAAGGAAGATCACCTTTTGCTATAGAAAAGTTTGTATCAAACCTTTCTAAATGGAAGAAACCATATTTTTTTTCATTCTATGATTATGTTTTGAGCACTTGTATGGTGCCAGACATGATTTTAGACAAGTATATAATCATCACTCTACCATGGACAAAAACCCTGACTTTATAAATCTTAGTTACTGAGCCAGTCTGTTAATAATGCTTATTGAGTTTAAGTAGTTGAAATGATTGCTTATGAAGAAAATATTCATGCTTTTTAAAAAAAGATATTTATTCATTTTATGAGTATGAGTACACTGTAGCTGTACAGATGGCCGTGAGCCATCATGTGTGTGGCTGCTGGGAATTGAACTCAGGACCTCTGCTGCCCCACTCACTCCAGCCTAATTCACTGTCGCTGTCTCCAGACGCACCAGAAGAGGGTGTCAGATCTCATTACGGGTGGTTGTGAGCCACCACACGGTTGCTGGGATCTGAACTCTGGACCTTCGGAAGAGCAGTCAGTGCTCTTACCCGCTGAGCCATCTCGCCAGCCCCATGCTTTTTTTTTTATTTTGAGACAAGGTCTTAACTATGTAACTCGATGGATTTGATCTCCTAAACCTCTTTCCTTTGTTTTCAATGTTGGAATTATGAGAATTTGCCACCATACCCCACTTTTTCTTGGGGTTTTACAAGTTTTACTTGTATAGGATGAAGGTGTGTAATATGTTATTTCTGTTTTTAAGTAAGCAAATAATAGCTGCCTTTTACTGAATTTTTGCTGAGTGCTAGAAGCTTACATACTTTTTGTTCAATAAACATTGCAAAATGGCTTTATTATTTGTATTTCATACATGAATAAACCAAGACTTGGAGATACTTATGTCCTTTAGTCATGGTCTGCATCTAGGAATCAGAGGGCTAGGGGCTGACATGAGGCCAGTCTGTTTTTAAATTTTAACAGAGTTTATTGAATTGTAACCCCTTTGTACTTTGTAAACTGAAGACTTATCTACTGTTGTTTTTTCCCAATAGCCTCAATATGAGAGCAGTTCAGGCCAGACTCCATTTACAGAGCAGCCATTGTCCCATCCCCACCAAGAAGAACTAGAGCAAAAGCTAGCATCTACTGAGAAAGAAGTTTCGCAGCTCAATGAGTTTCTCAAACAAAGAATAAGCCAATTTAGTGAAGAGAAGAAGAAATTAGAGGAAAAGGTGAGTATTTTGTGAATGATTGTGGTGGATCAATTGCTTTCTTCAAAAAGAACCTGTTGCAGGTTTTCTCTCAGGTTATACTTTTATATTATAATTAAATACAATATGCATCAACATTTCAAGAAATGTGCTGGTGGCACAGATTTGAGCCTCTAGTTGAGGAATAAAGCCTCTATAGTGCCTTTCTAACTAGTACTGAAACTTTGTAAAATCAGTTGCCCCCACGAAGGACTCTTCTCTTTCCTTCTTGTAAGTCCTTGTTTCTTGGTCTTATTGACTATAAAGTAAAGGGAAATGAAGTGAAGCTTATTTTATCAGAAGCACATTACCTCAAGTTATTAAGTTGAAGCCCCTTATTATGACTAAGTAGATTTTATGTCATTTATATGTGGTTTTATGTATCTATAAAATATCTATTATCCACAAATGAGAGAAAATACTCATTATTTATCTTTATGCATCTGGCTTTTACTTAATGGAATATCTCCATTTATATTCATGTTCCTTCAAATGACATAATCCCATTCCTTATGGCTTCATTACACACACACACACACACACACACACACACACACACACACAAGCAAGAGAGAGATAGAGACATTTGTGATATGCATGTATGTATGTATGTGTGTGTGTGTGTGTATGTATGTATGTATTTGAACATCACATTGCCTTCATCCATTCATCTGCTAATGGACACCTAGGATGATTCTCTAGGTTGTCTATTATGAGTAATGCTGTAATAAACACGGCCTTGTAGTTTTTTGTGGTGTGTTGACTTAAGAGTCCTTCAAGTATATGTTCAGGAGCAGTATAGGCTGGGTTGTATTATAATTTCATTTTTGGTTTTATGATTTACTGGTTTTATGGTTTACTGATTTTCATAATGTCTGGGTTAATTTACATTTCCTCTCCTTCTTCCTTGTCCTCATCTGTGTGTTTCTTGTTTGTTTTATGAGAGCTGTTCTGAGTGGGGGAGGTCTAATCTCAGTGTAGTTTTCATTGCATATCCCTTATGTGCTAATGGTGGTGAACCTGTTGTTTTCATATATTTATTGTCTCTTTATACTTCATCTTTGAAAATAGCCCATTCATTTCATTAGCCTGTTTATTGACTGGTTGTTTGTTTTCGACTGGTCTATCTTGTGAAAGTGTTTTGTGAATGTGAGATGTACATTTTAAAGTCAAATGAGAACATAAAATCTGAAGTTAAACCTGAACAGACTGTAGTTTACTGGGAATGCCAACTCCTGTGCTATAGTAGGTGTAAACTTTACACAATATGCAACACTACAGTAACCTCAGTGGTGAGACATCTTTATATTAGAGTTTTAAAGGAGATGCGGTGCATACTCACTTATGATACAATATAAAAATTATATATATATATATATATATATATATATATATAGTGTACAATATACAAATTGCTTGAAGTATGTAAGTTGGCTCACTTAGCCCCTTATTGGTTCCCAAATATTTGGTAAGTTCTCCTTTGCTTTTTGCAAGTTTTAGTAACAAAATAACTGAAGTTTTCTAAGTTCATAAACAGCTTTTTAATATTGTTTTGAAAAATTAGAAATTAGAATCTGTCCTCTAAAGATGAATATTTGCATTGGTGATTTAAAAAAATATTTGTAACTTTGTTTCTATGTTCTTTTGGGTACCTAATAACATTTTAAGATACGGACTTATAATTAAATATTTTTAACATAATTTAAACTCAGTGCAGTTTAAAATGAGCATACTATTATTTAGTCATAAAGAGATGAATAACCTCACCCATATTTGTATATTTATAAACAATAAAAATATATCATGACTGCCACCTGTCTTAGTAGTTTTTAAAATGCCATCATTATAAAAGCAAGCAAATATTCTTCAAATTCTTTATTTCCGATATATAAAAGTTTTGAAGAGAAGAAAAAGAATCTTAGAATGGATTAAGATACATCTTAATGCAATTGATCTTTAACCTGAGACACATTGATAAATTCATTGATACTCAAGAACAAAACATTGATTTTGTAGTTTTTAGTAACTCAAAACAACTGAGGATTCATGTTTTTCTTTAGCTGAAAACCAGAGATAGATACATCAGCAGCCTGAAAAAGAAATGCCAGAAGGAATCTGAGCAAAATAAGGAGAAGCAGAGACGAATTGAGACTTTGGAAAAGTACCTGGCAGATCTTCCAACTCTAGATGATGTACAGACTCAGAGTCTACAGGTAGTGTGGCCAAACATTCACCTTTGAAACGCTTGAGAAATGTTTTAGAAATGTAGTTACTTAGAAATTGCATACTGCTGTTAAGATATATATCAATTCTAAAACTCGTCATAGAAAAATAAATCAATCTCTCTTTTGTTGTTAGTATATGGTTACCTTTGTAATAATCCTTTATGGTAACCTTAAAACAAGGTTCCATTTTTAAACATTATTTTTTATTATTTTGTGTGTCTGTGATGTGTATGGAGGTCAAGTGACAACTCTGTGGAGTTGGTTCTGTTCTACCTTCTTTGGTTCCAGGCATCAGACTTGGTTGTCTGGCTTGGGTTGCAAAGCACCTTTGTCTGCTGAGCACTTTCTCTGGTCTCTAATGTTTTCTTTTTAGAAGGTAGCCGTTTCTAAACTAGCTGTTAACTCTACTTCACATCCACACTCACTCTAGTTTTGGTTTTCTCCAGTGTTCTCTGAGATTGAAGGTTCTTCAAGAATTTTGAGTATCTTTATAGATGTTTATTTTCTTCATTGTTCGTAATCTTACTATAATTTTAATATACCCTGATATATAGTGTGTGTTCCTCCTTTGGCTTCTATTTTCTTTTATTTCCTTTATTTCCTTAATAACTCATAAAGAGTCTCTAGACTGTTCTGATGAACACTTTTGAAACATAAACTCACTCGAGTTATTTCAGTCCTTTAAAACCATGGATTTCCAACCTTGGCACAGACAACATCTGAGGAGCAGAAGCTGTTCTGTGCGGTGTGCCTTGTGCACTACGGATGTGTGCACGGTGGGATGTCTACTCCTTGTAATCAGTCCCTCTGGCCTCTGTCTCCTAGGGGATGACAGTATTGCTTCTCTCTCCTAAAGCAGGTGACAGTGGACATTGGTCATTTCTTGTGGAGGTAAAAATCACCTGCAGCTGAGAATTATTTATATAATTTTGGGATATGTATATAGACAGATTTTTCATTTTATTTTGATTTTATAAATTGTAAAAGAGAGATTATATAAAAGGAGGCACTTAGGGCCATTCGAGATTACTTGAGCAGGACGAGGCAGCAGCAATTAAACAACGCATGTTTCCACAATAGTCAGAAAATAGAACCAACGAGGTGCCTTCAAGTAGATGAATAGATACATAATAGACAGTAATACATAGAATAGAATATTATTGGGTCTTAAAAAGGAAGAAATGTAACACATTCTTCAGCATGAATAAACCTGGAAAACATTTTATAATAAAATAAGTATAGTAAAATAAGCCAGTCATGAGTAGGCAACATTGTATGATTGCCTATTATTATATATGTTACATGAGATGCAAAGGCAGTTAACCTTCCGAGACACAGAAAGTAGTGCAGTAGGGTGCCATGGAGTGGAGTGAGCAGTGATTGCAAAGACGTGTAATGGGGACACAGAGATTTGGGTAGTTTTAGAACTGTCAAAAATAACAGTCTGAATGGACTTAATACTAAAGAGTTATACATGCACACATGGTGATGTTATGATGTTAAATTTTTATATTTTTTACATTTGACCACACTATAAAAAGAAAGTTTTAAAGCTTTATGAATGTATCTATGTTTTAGAAAGTATTTGCAGTCTTCTTCTTCAAAACCTCATTCTCCCAACGTATTCACATAATAGATTACAAACAAGTGTGTCTAACCTGGAGAATAAAAGTAATTGTAATGGCAGTATGCTTAGTACTGCATGCATCGAACATAAACTGTAAACGTGTTCTTTAGCTTCAAGTTCTTGAAGAAAAAAACAAGAATTTGCAAGAGACTTTGATCGACACAGAGAAGAAGCTTGAAGAGCTTAAAAAGCAATGTCAAGATAAAGAAGTACAGCTACTGTGCCAGAAGAAGAAGGAAAAGGAGCTGGTAACTTCTGTGCAGAGGTAAGGAGGCCTGCTTCCCTGTCTTCAGGGCCTCTAAGTTCCCAGTGTGTTCCCACAAGTATGCTCTACTAAGTGCTACTATTATTGTTAGCATGTTTTCCTTGGAAATGTGCTCCGTGTTTTCACTGAAACTGATTGGTTCAGTTTTAATTCGGTATTTTGAAGCACTGTGCTAGCATCTTGCCAAAATTTTAGGTGAAAATAGCAAATGAATGAACAAAGGAGGTCAGGTCCACAAGTGTGGCCTGGAACCACCACTGCAAACCTGTAAGCGCTTTCGTTCCTTCAGAGAGTGCTAAAGGGGTTGCACAGCGAGGGGCGTTTGTTTCTACTCAAGATGTGCTCAAACTTGGACATTTTTATTATAAACCCAGAAAACTGTTATATGCATAAGTTTGTATTCTTTTTTATAACCTTGAAACCTTATTATTATTAGTCATGAATAGATCTAACTGCCCTGAAGAGTCAAATAACCAAACAGTGAAAAAGCTAAGCGCAAGAAATGCAGTCTTCTTAGTTATATTAGTTAGAAGCTTGTATGTTCATGATAATACTTGTTAGGTATATTAGAAGTTTATGTGTTCATGAAAATACTGTTTAGCTGTATTAGTCTTTCTTCAGAGACTTGAAGTTCTTGTCATACAGATCTTTCACTTGCTTAGAGTCACTCCAAGGTACTTTATTTGTGACTATTGTGAAGGGTGTTGTTTTCCTAATTTCTTTCTCAGCCTGTTTATCCTTTGTGTAGAGGAACGCCACTGATCTGCTTGAGTTAATTTTATATCCAGCTACTTAGCTGAAGTTGTTTATCAGGTTTAGGAGCTCTCTGGTGGAGTTTTTGGGGTCACTTAAGTATACTATCATATCACCAGCAAATGGTAATGATTTGACTTCTTCCTTTCCAATTTGTATCCCTTTGATCTCCTTTTGTTGTCTAATTGCTCTGGCTAGGACTTCAAGTACAATATTGAATAGGTAGGGAGAGAGTGGGCAGCCTTGTCTAGTTCCTGATTTTAGTGGGATTGCTTCAAATTTTTATTTAGTTTGATGCTGGCTACTGATTTGCTCTATATTGCTTTTACTGTGTTTAAGTATGGGCCTTGAATTCCTGATCTTTCCAAGTCTTTTGCCATGGGGGGGGGGGGTGTTGGATTTTGTCAAATGCTTTCTCAGCATCTAATGAGATGATCTTATGGTTTTTTTCTTTGATTTTTTTATATAGTGGATTATGTTGATGGATTTCTTTATTTTGAACCATGAAATGTACTTGATCATGATGGATGATGGTTTTGATGTATTCTAGGATTCGGTTTGCGGGAATTTTATTGAGTATTTTTGCATCCATATTCAGAAGGGAGATTGGTCTGAAGTTCTCTTTCTTTGTTAGGTCTTTGTGTGGCTTAGGTATTAGAGTAATTGTGGCTTCATAGAACGAATTGGGAAGAGTACCTTCTGCTTCTATTTTAGTTTGAGGAGTATTGGTATTAGGTCTTTTTTGAAGGTCTGATCTGGTCCTGGGCTTTTTTGGTTGAGAGACTATTAAAGACTATTTCTATTTCTTTAGAGGAAATGGGACTGTTTAGATTATTTATCTCATCTTGATTTAACTGGTATCTATCTAGAAAATTGTCCATTTCATCCAGGTTTTCCAGTTTTGTTGAGTATAGGTTTTTGTAGTAGGATTTGATGATTTTTTGGATTTCCTCAGGTTCTGTTGTTATGTCTCCCTTTTCGTTTCTGATTTTGTTAATTAGGGTACTGTCTCTGTGCCCTCTAGTTAGTCTGGTTAAGGGTTTATTTATTTTGTTGATTTTCTCAAAGAATCAGCTCCTGGTTTGGTTGATTCTTTGTATAATTATTTTTGTTTCCACTTGATTGATTTCAACCCTCAGTTTGATTATTTCCTGCCTTTGACTCCTCTTGGGTGTATTTGCTTCTTTTTGTTCAAGAGCTTTCAGATGTGCTGTCAACTGCTAGTGTGTATGTCCTCTCCAGTTTCTTTTTGGACGTATTTAGAGCTATGAGTTTTCCTCTTAGGACTGCTTTCATTGTGTTCCATAAAATTGGGTAAGTTGTGGCTTCATTTTCATTAAGCTCTAAAAGTCTTTAATTTCTTCCTTTATTTCTTCCTTAACCAAGTTATCATTGAGTAGAGTGTTGTTCAGCTTCCATGTGTATGTGAGCTTTCTATTGTTTAAGTTGTTATTGAGGACCAGCATTAAACTGTGGTGATCTGATAGGATGCATGGTGTTATTTCAGTCTTCTTGTATGTGTTGAGGCCTGTTTTGTGACCGATTATATGGTCAGTTTTGGAGAAGGTACCTTGAGGTGCTGAAAAGAAGGTATATTTTTTGTTTTAGGATAAAATGTTCTATAGATATCTGTTAAGTCCATTTGTTTCATAACTTCTGTTAGTTTCACTGTGTTTCTGTTTAATTTCTGTTTCCATGATCTGTCCATTGCAGAGAGTGGGGTGTTGAACTTTCCCACTATTATTGTGTGTAGTGCAATGTGTGCTTTGAGCTTTAGTAAAGTTTCTTTTATGAATGTGGATGCCTTGCATTTGGAGCCTAGAGGTTCAGAATTGATAGTTCATTTTGGTAGGTTTTACCTTTGATGAGTATGAAGTGTTCCTCCTTGTCTTTTTTGATCACTTTAGGTCGAAAGTCGATTTTATTCAAGATTAGAATGGTTACTCCAGCTTGGTTCTTGGGATCATTTGCTTGGAAAATAGTTTTCCAGCCTTTTACTCTGAGGTAGTGTCTATCTTTGTCACTGAGGTGGGTTTCCTGTATGTACCAAAATGTTGGGTCTTGTTTTCATAACCAGTCTGTTGGCCTATGTCTTATTATTGGGGAATTTAGTCCATTGATGTTAAGAGATATTAGGAAAAAGTAATTGTTGCTTCCTGTAATTTTTGTTGGTAGAGTTAGAATTCTGTTCATATGGTTATCTTCTTTTAGTTTTGCTGAAAGATTACTTTCTTGCTTTTTCTAGGGTGTATTTACCCTCCTGGTGTTGGAGTTTTCCATTTATTATCCTTTGAAGGGCTGGATTTGTAGAAAGATATTGTGTAAATTTGGTTTTGTCATGGAATACCTTGGTTTTTCCATCTATGGTAATTGAGAGTTCTGCTGGGTATAGTAGCCTGAGCTGGGTATAGGAGCCTTAGGGTTTGTATGACATCTGCCCAATCTTCTTGCTTTCATAGTCTCTGGTGAGAAGTCTGGTGTAATTCTGATAGGTCTGCCTTTATATGTTACTTGACCTTTTTCCCCTCACTGCTTTTCATATTCTTTCTTTGTTTTGTGCATTTGGTGTTTTGATTACTATGTGACAGGAGAAATTTCTTTTCTGGTCCGAACTATTTGGAGTTCTGCAGGCTTTTTGTATGTTCGTGGACATCTCTTTCTTTAGGTTAGGGAAGTTTTCTCGTATAATTTTGTTGAAGATATTTACTGGCCCTTTAGCTTGGAAATCTTCACTCTCTTCTATACCTATTTATCCGTAGATTTGATCTTTTCATTGTGTCTTGGTTTTCCTGTATGTTTTGGGTTAGGAGCTTTTTACTTTTTGAATTTTCTTTGACTGTTGTGTCAATGTTTTCTATGGTATATTCTGCCCCTGAGATTCTCTCTTCTATCTCTTGTATTCTGTTGGTGATGCTTGCATCTATGGCTTCTGACTTCTTTCCTAGGTTTTATATCTCCAGAGTTGTCTCCCTTTCTGGTTTCTTTATTGTTTCTACTTCCATTTTTAGATCCTGGCTGGTTTTGTTCATTTCCTTCACCTCTTTGATTGTGCTTTCCTGTAATTCTTTAAGGGATTTTTCTGTTTCCTCTTTAAGAGCTTCTAGCTGTTTACCTTTGTTCTCCTGCATTTCTTTAAGGGAGTTATTTATGTCTTTCTTAAAGTCCTCTATCAGCATCATGAGATGTGATTTTAAATCTGAATCTTGCTTTTCCCTTGTGTTGGGGTATCCAGGACTTGCTGTCATGGGAGTACTGGTTTCTGATGATGTCAAGTAGTCTTGCTTTCTGTTGGTAAGATTCTTGTGTTTGCCTTTCACCATTTGGTAATCTCTGGTGTTAGATGTTCTTGCTGTCTCTGGCTGGAGCTTGTTCCTCCTGAGGGTCTGTAAGGCTTCGTCAGCCCTCCTGGGAGACCAGCTGTCTCTTGGCAGGACCAGTCACAGAGGGCTAAGGAACAGCCCCACCTCCCGAGTGCAGATGGAGGCAGGAAGGACTCTATCCCAGCTGCTCTGCTGCTCCTATGGCCTGTGTGCTCCTGACTGGTCCTGCCTTAGACAGTCACTGGAGAAAACTTACTTCTTGACCTTTACTACTTTATATATTTTATCTTTGCTGATAAAAAATAAAAACAGGGCATGAGTTCTGTTTGTAGGCCACTGTGACCAAGGAAACTTAAGACTGTGGAGCTTCAGACATCATCAAAACCCAGGGAGATAACTGAATGCCCTTTGTCCCACTCTTTGCTTTTTCAGATTTGTGTCATTTTATATGTTCCCTTTTGTAGAACACTGAGCTACATACACTTCATTTGTGAAGATTAGTATAATGTATTCCAGAGAACATTTCCATTTTAAACTCTATCTTGAGGATGACAGATATCTGAGAAAATTCCTCTTTTTTTAAAAAAAGTTCATTTTTAACTCTTCAGTATTTATATTGACAATGGCATCACTTAATGCTGTAAGGAAGAAGTGGTATTGAAGATTCCTTGGCTCAGATAGTTCCTGTATTTCAAAGGATATTTCAGATATCTATGTGGATGTGAATTATATCATTACATTTACATAATGCTTTTAATCTTTTTGCTTTTTAATTAAGAAATTGATAAATTAAAAAAAGCTCTTTATTAGCAACAGACCAATAATATTTTTTTAAAAAAAGCCCAAACAAAGCAAATTAAGACAATATTGAGTTTGTTTTTTCTCAGCAGGCTACTCCTGGGCATGGGGCATGCCCTTAAGTGTGTCTCATATACCAAGTTAGAGGAGATTGATTTAATTTTAGTATCAAAAGTGCTTCCTTTTGTTGCATCCTTTGTCTTAACAGCATGACAAACTTAAGTATGATAAGTTAGTATGGTGGAGCCACATTCTTATTAGTGAAGGGACAATAATTTTGCTTGTTTAACAACAACAGTCCCTACAACCAGACTTGGCCATTCCCAGAGTAAAGGCAAGGATCTTAATCTCCCTATCATATCCATCTTGGTCAAGAGATATGCTACTGGTGCAGTGTTTACTGATCATCTGTGGAAGAAGGGAGGAGCCAGGTTAGGGCACACAGTTGAGATTTGTAAGATTGACTTCAGTGGGACATAGGGATGCACTGACTTAGGTTCACCATTTCTAAAACAATGACCAATCTCTGTCTAATTATTGGCTCAGCTTATATCTGTAAAATATATTGCTATTTGTATATTTTCTATAAATCTAATTGTTTGATTAAAATTATTCATGAAATTGATTTTTCTAAACAACAGCTTACAACAAAAAGTAGAAAAATGCCTTGAAGATGGAATCCGCCTTCCCATGTTAGATGCCAAACAGCTTCAGAGTGAAAATGATAATCTCAGAGAACAGAATGCGACAGCCAGTAAGGTCAGTAGACACTGAGAGCAGCCAGCGTATCTGTCATTTGGGGTGAGTGTGTGCATCTTAGGGTTTTCTGTGTGGTTTATAATTTTAGTGATATTTAATACCTTATAAAATATTTAGCTTGCTTTGATTTGAAAAAGAGATAGCAACTTAATAAATTATAAATTATTTAGCCTTAAAAGCCCATACAACAGGAGATATTTCCTCTAAGTTATTTAGAATCTGTCTCAAAGGAAAGTGTCATTAAAAACTACAAGAAAATGTTTGCAGTTTACTTATCGGTGATCAAAGTCAGTTTACAAGTTAAAGGATATTTAACTAAGAACGCTTCTGTAAAATAAAGACATTTATAACTAAGCTTTTAATTCTCTTAAATTTCCTTGAAGTATTGATGCTTTTTTAAAGTAATGGGAATGATTCAGTCTAATTTATTTGTTGTTGTAGATAATAGAGAGTCAGCAGGATGAAATTAACAGAATGATTTTAGAAATTCAGGTAAGGAATATCTTTTACATATTTCAATGTATCTCCATGTTAATTTACTATCACTGACTGTATCACCTAAAAGTATTAAAGTATAATATGTCTGTATATACTTTATCTTAAAGTTATAAATTATTTAATATTAACCTGAGCAGAATTCACAGTGCAAGTATGAAAATTGTGAAAGAATAAAATTTACTAATAAGAGAAAATTCTACTTGATAAACCAGTCCTCCAAAGGGATGATCAGATTTTTCTCTTTGCTGCTCCCTCTCTTTAATTTGACTGTAGTCTATCTCAGGTGCTGAGAATACATTCGATGCAGGTTGTCAGAGATCTAATCATATCATTTTTGGTTTTCTAGTGGAGTCCCTATACCTTCCAGGTCCCTCAATCCTTCCCCCAAATCTTTCACAAAATTTCCTGAGCTCCATCTAATGTTTAGGGGTGCATCTCTGCATCTGTTTCAGTCAGTGGCTGGGTGGAGCCTCTCACAGGACAGTTATACTAGGCTCCTTTCTGCACGCATAACAGAGAATCATTAATAATGTTCTTTTATTACATCCGGTTTTCTTTAGAATCCTGTAGTGTTCTCCCCAGTTCCCATCACTAATATCACTTGTCTCTGCTTCCCTACTGCCATTGTATTAGAGTGCCTGTAGTGCTCGTTATGGGGTTACAGAAATAATGTAGTGTCTATTGCTTGTTGAATCCATCTAAGTATGATATCCCCACATTCTGTTTTTATAGTTCATCTCTCTGTAACTTGAGTATGCATACCATGCTAATACATGCATACATGATGTCTTAGTAAATTTGAGTGCTTGTAGTCTTCCTAAAGTTCCTCTGCTCATCTCTCAAATATGTCCTCATCTGTGAAGATTCTACAGAGCATTATTTAATACTGTAGGGAACTATACTCTGCAGCATTTAAGTAGACTTGTTAGTTAGTACTCCTTGGAGTTTCTCTCCTAATGACACTGTTCCTCTTTTCCTATTACTAAGTGACGGCATCTTATATGCTTCTATCTTTACATTTTACTGCGTTTCTTGAGGATGGTACCTCATCTGGGGGATTAGAATGTTCCCAAACTCTGGATACATAATGCACACTCTAAAAATTTAGAAGTTAATAGATCTTTAATTGTTTTATTCATTTGCTAGATACTTAGATATGCCAGCCCCTATCTATATGATGGACAAAGTCTCAAGTCAGTCTAATGGTGTGGGTTGGAAAACTGGAAACTAAACATCAAATTGTATTATTTGTTCTATTGGAAAAGTACTAATTTAAAACATAAATGGATAGAGGGCAGTGACTCTTCACTTGAAAGAGTGGTCTTGACATTATTGTAAAGGAGGTAAAATTTGAGCAGAGATTTTAACAAAGATAACCTGAGGGGAGCGTGTGTGTGCACATGTACTTGTGTATGTTCATGTAATACTAGTATTTTTTCTTTCAAATGACTTCTTTCCATCTTAGTTTCCAGACTATGTAGAGTCTGTTGACTAAAACACATATGGCTTTCCTTCATTTGAGTTATTTGTATATTTTAAGACTCTTATTTAGAAACAGTATATGCAGTTAAAGTCACTCTTTGCCATAAAAAAATGCTCATAATAAATCCCAATGGGTTATGAGTAGACTCTTAACA
>JADRCD010201631.1:6511-41263 GCA_019843815.1 Montemys delectorum
AAGGGACTGGAGTAGATGCTCATTGATCACAAGGGGCTGGAGTAGATGCTCATTGATCACAAGGGGCTGGAGTAGATGCTCATTGATCACAAGGGGCTGGAGTAGATCCTCATTGATCACAAGGGGCTGGAGTAGATGCTTATTGATCAGAAAGGGGCTGGAGTAGATGCTCATTGATCACAAGGGGCTGGAGTAGATGCTCATTGATCACAAGGGGCTGGAGTAGATGCTTATTGATTAGGAGCTCTGGCTGCTCCTTTAGGGAACTGGATTTGATTTCCAACCATTTCATGGTGGCTCCATTGATAACTCTAGTTCAGATGATCTGACTCCCTCTTCTAGTCCCTTAGGTACTGTACATATGTGGTACACAGACATACATGCAGGCAAAACATGGATAAACACAGAATGGAAAGAAAAAAAAAAAAAAACAAGGGCCAGGCCAGGTGGTGGTGGCGCACGCCTTTAATCCCAGCACTTGGGAGGCAGAGGCAGGCGGATTTCTGAGTTCCAGGCCAGCTTGGTCTACACAGTGAGTTCCAGGACAGCCAAGGCTACGCAGAGAAACCCTGTCTCGAAAAAAGTAAAACAAGACAAAACAAAAAAACAAGGAAAGAGGATAACAGAACATGGGTTTGTTTGTTTGGTTGGTTGGTTTTGAGACAAGGTTTCTCTGTGTAGCCCTGGCTGTCCTGGAACTCACTCTGTAGACCAGGCGGGCCTCAAACTCAGAAATCCACCTGCCTCTGCCTCCCAAGTGCTGGGATTAAAGACATGCACCACCACCGCCCGCCTTGATTTGGTTTTTTGAGACAAGGTTTTTCTGTGTAGCCTGAGCCATCCAGGAACTTGCTTTCTTACCAGGCTGGTCTCAAGGCTGTTTCTAGGATTAAAACCTCGCACCACCATGCCTGGCTATTACAGAATACTGTATATGTTGTAAAAGCAACATGTTAAGATTGGTATAAGCTTATAGCTGCTTCAGAAACATTTTGGGCACTCGAAAATCTTGGATAAAATCACAAGTTCATATTCTTTAAGTGAAAGTTCTAAAGTTGCCATTTTACTGTTCTGCTATGAAACACACAGGCTCATGTGCGGTCAGCTTTTTATTGTGATTATATAAGTAAATGTAAAATTAGGAATTTATTGTAAAGCACTTCCCAAAGTCTGACATTACTTTTTTACAACAGTACTTTTTATAGTCAGTAACACAAAATGACTGCGTTCCTCCCTTGGCAGCCTGAATAAATAGATGTATTTTTATTTCCTACCTGTTCAAGAGAGTATTGTCAAAAGTTTCACTGTTGCTGAATGTCCAGTCACCAGTTTTAATAGTTGAATTCACTGTGGATTTTTTTCTGTGTCGTATATGTGCTACTTCAAGGATTAGCAAATGCCCTCTTTTGCTGTATTTTTGAAGCAGTTTATATTAGTAATGACTTTATAGCTAAATGCTGCCCCCAAAGAAACAGAATTCTGCCCTTTATCTTCATTGTCTGGAAGATCAGTTTCCTGTCAATCAGCCATCCTTTCTTCATAACTACCAAAAAGAAACAGCAAAGAAAGAACTCAGGAGTGACATTAAAACCATTTCCTTGTGTCTGTCCCATGCACTGTTGGGTACAGAATACACCGCTGATTACAGCCGTTTTTCTTGTAGTTCTTTGATACATTGCCTTTTTCCCCCCTTTTGTTTGTTGTTTTGGTTTTTCCAGCCAAGGCAGACGTTTTCATCCAGTCACTAGGTAGCTCTAGCTACCTCTTTCCCCGAGTCTTGCCTGGACACTTTAGGGGCCACGGACTGCTGAACTACAAGAGGAATGCTTGTGACCAGTGGAAATGAGAATCTGCCTTTCTTGAGCAGGAGCCCTGGCGGGTAGAGTGCCTTATTGCCTAGAACTCAGCTGGTGGATTCCTGCACACACTCTCACCTCCTTTGCCAGGAACATGGATTCCTGTGTACTTCTTCTCAGAGTGTCTGTCTGTCTTTCCTATTAGACAAGCTCACCCTGAAGCTTGGAGCTAGGGAACTGGATACTTTGTCTCACCTGGGTAAATGGCATGCACATGCGCTCGCTCTCTCTCCCTCTCTCCCTCCCTCTCTCTCTCTCTCTCTCTCTCTCTCTCTCTCTCTCTCTCTCTCTCTTTCATCTAATGGTGTTATTTGGTCAGGCTCTCACTTCGTAGCCTCCTAGATTGGGCTTGAACTCTTGATCCTCTTGCCTCAGATTCCCAAGACCTGGGCTGTGACCATACACACCACACCTGGCTGAGGTGAGGGTCTTTGCAGATAACTTAAAAGTCGGTGTGATGGAAAGGGAATCCGGAGTGAACTTGATGGATCCTGGTGTGTGGATGCTTTGCCTCTGCACTGCTGCTTACCCACACATGGGGGAAGGCTCTGCTGAGGAGCTGCTTGGCCCGAAGTTGGCTAGAGCTAGGTGTGATGGTGCGTGCCTGTAATCCGAGCACTTGGGAGGCTGAGGTAGGGAGATCACAAGTTCATGGCGTGTTGACTAGGGTGAGTTCAAGGCCAGCCCCAGTAACTTAGCAAGAGACCTTCTCTCAAAATGAAAACTTAAGGTCTTGGTAACTTAGCAAGAGATTCTTTCTCAGAAGGAAAACATAAGACCATGGGCATCAGAATAACTTAGGTGTGCAGGTTCTGGATTTAACCGGCAGCATTGCTGGGGAGGGAAGGCTTGATTTGGAGGCCCTCGCTCCGGCCTCTTTTCCCTCCGTTACTCACTCCGCTTCTCAGAAAGCTGCTTCTCACCTGGCCTGCTCACTTCTTTCTTTGCTGTGTTCTGAGATGTCTGTTTCATTTGTGACCTAGGGAGAAGTGGAAAGGCCCAGTTGGGGTGATCATTACTATAGCCCACCCACCTGTGCGGAGGTGTATCCATTTTGACATTCTCATTTGTTTTTCCAGGAAATTTTGGTATCAGTTAAATAGGTCTCACAGGTCCCCCACTCTGTCTTCTCCCTCCAGATGTTAATGTGGATGCAGGAGACCGTAGAGAAGAGTGTCAACAGGCATCCAGGTAGTCCCCAAATCCCATTCTGACTATGTAGGGTGGTACTCCTACCCACTCACCCTGCCTTGGCTGGAGAAACTGAGCCTGCAAGCTGCTTGCTGTAAAAAGAACCCCTAGTTCTCTCCTGGGGGGGGGGGGGCATCTCTCCTCAGGGGCTAGAGAATGGTGGCCAAATCTCACAGACAGCGCAACTCACCATGGAGGTGGCAGAGCTGGAGGACAGGCTGCCTCGAAATCCAAATCGTTTTCGCAGGGCCTCTAGTACCTGAAGGAAAGATAAGTGTCTGCTTATGTTGACTGCATTTAGACCTCTAGGTCAGGTGTGTGGGGAGGAGCTAGCTGGGCACTCACCTTCTTGTCTGTGAGACAGCCAAATACTAAGATGAAGACACCCTGCAGAGAGGGGTGGGGAGCAGGTTAGGGGAGGGGGGAGGGCAGACACCCTGCAGAGAGGGGTGGGGAGCAGGTTAGGGGAGAGGGGGAGACAGACACTCTGCAGAGAGGGGTGGGGTTAAGGTTAGGGGAGGGGGAGGCAGACTCCCTGCAGAGAGGGGTGGGGTTAGGGTTGTGGGGGCGCTCTCTTCTCACTCCCTCTTCCTCATCTTCTATGCTCAGTCCTTTTCTCTAATCCACATGCTAAGTTACCGCCTCAGTTTCTACGCACATTGGCACCATTTGGAATTGTGTGTGCGTGTGCCTGTGTACGTGCTACACTGTCTACGTGCAGGTCAGAGGACAGCATAAGGGAGCCGGTTCTTTCCTTCCGCCATTTGGGGTCCAGGCGGAGGATCAAGCTCAGCCTCCGCAGCAGGCACCTTCACCTTCCGAGCTATCTCGCTGACTCTCAAGAGCCTTTCCAGATTGGGTTAAGTCTGGGTACTTATGGTTTCCAGACTTCAACAGAAACATAAGAAAACCAAACTCAGGGGTTATGGAATCTGCCCAAAGTTACCCAGCGAGGCAGTGAAGGAACTGGGATCTATATTTAATCCTTCTAAGATCTGTGAGCCTGGTGATTGGCTGTGACTTAGTCACGTGAAAGACCACGTGGCATAGCCACCTCGCCCTTGCCACCTACCTGGAGGCTGTTGAGAATGGAAAAGACGTAGTGAGAGACTATGGAGCCGTCAAACAGAGTGGCCACGCCCAGTCCCCAAGTGAGGCCAAAGATGGGCGTGAGAATAAGCAAGGCTTTAAGCACAGCCACAAGAGCTTGGCGCTTCTCCGCCGTGGGCCCCTCTGACAGGGAAGGTCTCAGCAGCTTCAGCACAGCGATGACAAGGACCAGCCCATTGACGCCAACGATGGCCAGCACTGGCTCGCTGAAGGTGTACAGCATGACTCCATCTCCGTTCAGCAAGCATTTCCCCTCCCTCAGGTATTTCCTCTGAGGCAAATAGAGGCCCAGGGTAACACCCGCAAACCCCAGTGGGCACAGGTAGCCCAGTATCACCATCAGTGAGAGAACTAAGTGCTTGGACAGCTGGTGGAAGACAAAAAGCAGCTGGTGGGCCAGCATCAGGGCCTGTGCCAGCATCCAGAAAAAGGTGGCCAGGTAGAAAAAGTGACACAGGAAAGCAGTGACCAGGCAGACCAGGCTGTGGTACCCTGAAGGAAGGAGTGGGTTTCCCAGAAAGCATGTGTCTGCGACTAGCAAGCAGATCACCATGTTAAACAGGGCAGTATGGCGGAAGAAGGCGACTTTGTTCCGGACCACCGCTCTCCACACCAGCCCGTAAATGACGAGGCAGATGAGCAGAGCCAGGATGGAAGCCCCGATGCACACCTGGCTCAGCAGGCCCAGGATGGGATTTTCTGGGACAGTGTGTTGGGACATGAGGATGGAAAAGGCTGTGAGATGCTGGCAAATGCACTGAGTAGTGCTGGCATTGGCTGCATGTACCTTGCACCCTTCATCTGACCAACCTCCCCGACCCTGGAAGACATTGTGGTCCCAGAAGACACAGTGTAGGGTTCCATTCATGTCTTCGAAGTCCATGATAACCTCTGCCTTCGTGAAAGCCTGGCCGTCTGCTGTGATGGAGACCACAAGGACCAGCCCAGGAGTGGTATATGGGGTGTTCCACAGCCCCTGTGTATAGCTGGAGGGCAGCTGATAGTCCAGCCTTTGCAGTACTAGGCTAGTAATACTGACATTAGTTCCATTATGGATCAATGGGGCCAGTGAATGCCACGGAATCCATGCCTGCAGCAGGGGCCTGGTGGAGAAGAACATTTGGTAGCCAGGAGGAGAGGAGTGTCTGAGGAGCTGGCTCTGCAGTAACACATTAGGTGAGCTGAAGGAGAAAGGATGCTGTTGTGGGCTCAAGCTGTGGACCAGTGTCTCCACAGCCTTCAGGAAATCTGAGCCCATTGAAGGCTTCTGGGCCTGGGCCAGAGTCCACAGAGAACTGATGTTCACGTCTAGAATCTTGTCTGTGGTTGTCAGGAAGTCCTGCAGTGACCAACAGTAGGAGGGGTGTGACTTGCCAGCGTCTACAGGGGCATTAGGACCTACAGACCCCCACCCTTCCTTTCATGGCAAGACCCAGAGTGGCAAGAAAAAGTGACAGGACAGGCCTGTGAGGAGACCTAGTTAGGAGAATAGAGCACTGCTCAGCAGCTGCAGGGGTTCATGGTCTCCAAATCTACACCTAGATCCTCTGTCTAATGCCTCTTCTCCCACTGGCATCCTTGGGACCTCCCAGGTCTTCCAAAGGTCCTTCTTCAATTCCGTAGCTTGTCTAGTTCTGCAGAGCTAGGAATGGTGGCTAGTGGCAGGGAGCTTGGTATGCTCAAGTTGAGAGCCACATGAGGTCTGAATGGCCATCTCTGCAGTTTAGAGGCTGACAGATAAGGCGTGTGGTGTTGCTGCCTCTAGTTATTCTTGATTCATGTGGGTACAGCAATGCCAAGTGTTTCTGAGTGTCTCTATGGGTACTGGGTTATCGTGTGTGTGTGTGTGTGTGTGTGTGTGTGTGTGTGTGTGTGTGTACGCCTGTGTGTGATATTCCCATGCTGTGTGCCCATGTGTGTCTCTGAAACTCATGCCCCCCACCCCTCCTGGCCTCCCAGCATTAGGTTTTCTTTATTCTCCATGGCTTTGGAGATTGATGTTTTAAGAACAGAGAAAGCAGGAACCCTGGCTCTAAAAAGGTCCCTGTTGGGCTGCCCCTGTGATGTCAGAGGGCAGAAGTGTTCATAATGGAGGAGCTTCCACCTGCAGCCACCTAGTAGGCGCCCACTATGCTCCAAGACCTTACCTTCAGAGCACTGTCTGTGAGCTCTGTGCTTGACTCTGCTACCACCTTGGCCAGTAAGGTCACAGTGTGCAGCATTTCCCATAAGTCAGAGGGGGTGCTGGCCACCCCCACCTGCCCTTGCAGCTCACTCAAGATCCATGGCACATCCTCGTTAGGCTTTCCCTGGCCTTCCAGCAGCAGCTGACAGAAAGGACAGTGGATGACATGAAAGTCCTCACCGGAAGGGGGCCATGTCTTCCCCTGATGCAGCTCCTTGCCCCTCTGCCCTGCACCCCTCAGGAACAGGAGCAGGAAGAAGAGAGAGAAGGAACGTGCAGAAGGAACGGGTACTGAAGAAGACTGACATTACTTGGTGGGACTGTGGTTTGAGACAAATACCACCACCCCCACACAGACCCCCTTTGTCCCTGGAGGTTCCACTTTTCCTTTCTAGGTCTGCAAGGGGGCTCGGTGAGACAGGCTGAATAACATGTAAGCTGGCATCAGAATCTGAATTCTAACGGAGGGAGATGGAGAGGCATGGAGGGAGAGAGGACATGCAGGCAGGCAGGCAGGCAGGCAGACAGACAGACAGACAGACAGAAAGGCAGGCAGGCAGACAGACAGGCAGATGGACGGGCGGGCAGGCAGGCAGGCAGGCAGGCAGGCAGGTAGACAGGCAGGCAGGCAGACAGACAGGCAAGTAGGTGGGCAGGTAGACAGGCAGACAGACAGGCAAGCAGGCGGGCAGGTGGGCAGGCGCTTGCTGAGAGAGTCATGGAGTAGAAGCTTTACCTTGGCTTTAAGACACAAGGCTAGGATCTTTGCTTCTGTGCAGCTGTTCTGGACCGGCCTCCAGATACCATCAGTCCCACAGAGCCTCTTTACTACACCCCTCTTATTCACAGGACATGGGGCCTGTGCCATGAAGCCAGCCTTGGTGACATTCCAGGCAACCAGTGAGAAGTCCTCGGGGCAGGTGGTATCTCCATCTGAAGAAGGACCAGTGAGGATTCCTCAGCACAAGATAGCCAGAGGCTTCTGTTTTAGCCAGACCTACCTATGCAGGCTTTGATACCTGACTCCGTGGCTCAAGGCACAGGGACAACAAAGAGGAGGTCCCAGGTTTCGAGGACAAGCCACTTAGACATTGGGTCAGCCTCCTGGACCCAAGGCCCACATACCCTGGATGATCGTGATGGAGACAGGAGCCGTGAACGGAGGCAGGTCCCGACTCTGAAGGGCACAGGTATAGGTGGTACTGGCTGCCGGGCAGTGCTGGACAGCTAGCACAAAGCACTGGGAATCTGGCTTTATTTGTAAGGAGGCTGAGGGCAGGAGAGAGGAGAAAAGTGAACCAACCCTGGCTGAAGCAGGTGAGTGAGGACTGAGCAGGTCCTGAAATACTACTTCAGAGTGCTCTGCAAGGATGAACCAATGAGGGCAAGCTGGATAGTCTGTGAACATCCAACTGCTGGCTCAGAATTTAGATTTTGCTGAAGTGTATCCTGTTGGGTCTTTAGCCCTGGGTCTCAGTTTCAACATATTTAACAATATCTGTTCTTGCTATTCATATGGCATTTTAAAAAGATTCACTCTCATTTTAATCATGGGGATGTTTGTGTATCCTTGTGTAGGTATGTACACATGAGCACAGGTGAGCTCAGAAGTGAGCTTCAGATCCCCTGGGCTGGAGTTACTGGTGGTGAGCCAGTGGCATGGGTGCTGGGAACTGATCTCAGGTTCTCTGGAAGAGCACCTAGTGCTTTTAACTGGTAAGCCATGTCTCTAGCCCCAATTTCCTCTCCTCCCCCCCCCCCTTAAAAAAGATGTGTTTATGTACTTTATGTCTATGAGTGCTCTGTCTTCACACACACCAGAAGAGGGCATCAGATCCCATTACAGATGGTCGTGAGCCACCATGTGGTTGCTGTGAATTGAACTCTGGAAGAGCAGCCAGTGCTCTTGTCTGCTGAGCCATCTTTCCAGACCCCCATCCCTCTTCCCCACCCTGTTTTCCTCCTTTTTAAAAACAGGATACTATTAAACTAACCTCATAGAGGTTTACTGCAGGAGTCAAGTGGGAGCGTGTGATGGAAAGGTTGTATCAACAGAGCAGGGATTGCTTTAATGGACATGACCGCCCAGCTCCTATCCAGAACTGTAGCCAGTGCTGCCTGGAGGGACCGGCCTCATCACTCATTTCTGACAGTCTCCTACCTTGGCTGTCTTCCCCAGGACTCCAGGTAGCAGTGTAGGCTGTGGTAATCGGGATGCAGCAGCTCAGCTGGAAGCCAGTGGAGGCAGTACAGGAGATGGACAGCGCGTCTGGAAGTCGAACGATTTCTTCCTCCTGCAAGGGCACCTTCACCACCTGCTGCAGCCTCCACCTGAATCCCTGGGCCTCGAAGATGCTCTCGTACTCACCTGCAAAGATGTACCCATTGTACCTGGTGGCTCACCTAGGCCTGCCTGCAGGCCACCTCTCCACTGCTTTCTAAGTCACAGCCCAGGCCCTCCAGGATCCCATGCCTGCTCTCCGTGCCAGGAACTTAATCCCAGCCAGAAGGTACCAGGAGAGTCCTTTTGGAAAACACTCCCATGCCCCAAGGAGAAAGAGATCTATAGAAGAGGCTCCTGGCCTGTCCATCTTAGCCAGTGAGCCCCTTCCCCCACAATGCTACCCAGTCACTCAGTATCTGGACCAATGTTTCTTAGCCTGTGGGTTATGACCCCTCTGGGGTCGAACGACCCTTTCACAGGGGTCACCTAAGACCATTGGAAAGCACAGATGTTTACATTATAGTTCATAACAGTAGCAACGTTACAGTTATGAAGTAGCAATGAAAATTTTATGGTGGGGGGGGGCAGGCGGTCACCACAACAGGAGGAGCTGAATGAAAGGGTCGTAGCACTAGAAAGGCTGAGAAGCACTGCTCTAGACAAGTACCAGTCTTTTCTCAGTGGGAGCTGAGTGGTCTGTTTTTAACATCCCCCATATGATGAGCCTTTTTAGCAGGAATAGTTTGTTCTGATGAGTAGCAGCAATCAGAAGGTTGACATTTTTGCACGTGTGTTTGCGTGTCTGTATGTATGTGCATGCTCACACATGCACAAGCATGTCTGCCGTGTGGGTGAGCAAGTGCCACAGCCTGTGTGGGGGTCAGAGGGCAGTCTCAGGTGTGGGTGTTCACCTTCCACCTCGTCTGAAGCAGGATCTTTCTGTTTGATTCCATATCTCCTGGGCTCTTTTTCCTTCCATTTTTTGGTTGGTGGGAGGTTTCATGTAGCTGCCAGTCGGGAAGCGTGACTGTGAGCATCTCCTACCTTCATCTCCCAAATGCTGAGATTATAGGTGTGCACCACCTGCCTGATTTATGAGGTGTTGGGAATTGAACCCATTGCCTCGTGCTGACTGGGCAAGCACTTTACCAACCAGAGCTCCAAAGCTGCCAACCAGTGCAGCCTAGGCACAGTCATGTTAACACGAAACAAAGCCGGCTGCTCTGCATTTGCTTCCTGTAGTGTCTTGAAGGCAGCACAAGATATCTCACTACCCATTCCTGAGAGAGCCAAGTGACACCACCCTCGAGTGTGTGTGTGTGTGTGTGTGTGTGTGTGTGTGTGTGTGTGTGTGATTTTACATCATGTATCAGGACAATACTGAGCTTTTGTGACACTCTGAAAGGGTTTTCGGAACCCCCAGATTATAGTGCACAGTTGGCTGTTGTACAGGACTTTCCACACTATAATGAGTGTCTTTGCCTTTGCTTCCCAGCAAATGGAAAGATGGAAAAGTCTAGAAAGGGGTGAATGGAGGAAAAAAGGAAGAAAGGGGAAGCGGAAATGAGAGGGAGAGGTGAAGAGAAGCAGAGAAAGAAGTGAGTAGTTCATGCCTGTAACCTCAGTGCTTGGCAGGCTGAGGCAGGAGGATTGCTGTGAGGTTGAGGTCAGCCTGGGCTACAGAGAGAAATGACTTTCTCTCACGAGACCCGTGGGAGAGAAGGAGATAGAAGAAAGAGTGGAGCGTTACCTGCCCAGTGACGGGACATGCGGGCAACACGAAGGCCAGCCTGGCCCTCACTGGACGTCTGTAACACATTGGTCCCCGGCCATAGGATAATGGGTCTGTTTTTCTTTGAGTGTCTCAAGAACCATCTCAGATTTGTAGCTTCCTCTTTCTTGAAGAGAATGAGGTTCAGGGTGTCCCCATGCATTTGCAGCTGGGAGTCCAGTGTCAGGTTTGCAGGAACTACAGGGAAGGGAAGAGATGGGCCAGAGAAGGGACTTAGCTAGCAATTCCTCTTCCCCACCCTCTGAGGCCTGCCTCTCCATATGCCTCCCCGAATAACTTTCTTCTTGGCCATGCTCGGGTATCTGACTGTGACGACACCCCAGCCTGGTAGACCCTCCCACTGAGAATGAAAGTGGCAAGCCCTTTGGCTTATGACTTCCACTTTCCAGGGACTTGGGGTGGCTGAAACTGCTTCAGGGAAGATCCTTTGCCCATGTGCCTCCAGAGCTGTTTTCATTAGTCTAATTTTTCAAGTCCCAAGCTCAGGACCAGGGTTTTGCTGAATAGTTGGCTCCCCCTGCCCCCCAGCCAGAAGAGCAGCTGGGCTTGGACCAACTGCCAGAAATACAAGTCCAAAGTACACACAAGTACAAAGCAAAAACCAACCAACCAACCAAACAAACAAGCAAATACCTCCAACAATCCAGAAAGTATTTCTCTCCACTTGGGGATACTAGGGTCCAGGTTCCTAACCCTCCTTACCAGGTGGCAGCAACTGGCAGTAGCCAGGAACAGGACCGTGGAAACTGCGACACATACAGAGATCTCTTTCTGACCTGTGGCCCCGGCAGTTTGGGTAAAGGGAGCAAAGCGTGGCGTTCCATTGGTAGCCAGGGTGGCAAGTGCAGAAGCTAGTCCCGTTGTGGTTAGCATGACACTCTGTGACCGAGAGAGACAGGCAGGTAGGCTGAGAAAATGAGGTCTCAGGGCTGGATGACACTAATCTTGAAGTCCCAGGAGATCAGACCCACCCACATACCCAAGGGGACTTCCTTGGCAACCTGCACTGAATAAAGCTGGCCATGCCTGGCAAGGACACCCTGGTGAAGTTCCTCACATTCTGCCTGCCCCCTGTATTCTCTGCCCAAATTAGAACATGAGGACATGGACAGGAAGGGAGGGGTTGGCTGGGTAAGGAGATGAGGAAGGTCATGGGCCAGGGACAGTGAAGTAGGGGGTAGGAGAGCCTGCTGCATCCTGGGCAAGCTGTCTAGCTAGAGAGTTGGGAAGCTGCATGCCATTTCCAGGGAGCCCGGTGCAACTACTACCTGTTGTGAGATAAAGGCCAGTAAGCATTCTTGGGGGAAGGAATGCCAAGGCAGTAGGAAGAGTAAAGTTCTTTGAGAGCTCCTGTGGCCAGGCTCTGTTTGAAAATTCCAGATGCACATAGCTGGAGACCAGCACTGATTCTACAGAAGCAAAGGGGACATCAGAGGAGAGGCAGTGAGGCCCCAAGCTAGTCCCCTTTGACCTTAACATACTCAGGTGGCTATTTCCGGGGACACAAGCAGATGTCGTTTACAGTAGCCTGCCTAGGATCACAGAGGATACAGGATGGCAACCACTCCCACCCTAGTGGGGGAAGCGCTCTGGTCTGTGGTTCCAAGTTGTCGTTGCAAAGTGCATGTGTCTTTCTAGGCCTCATAGCTAAAGAGCTGGAGAGGTTCCCCCCTCCCCCAGAGCCTTTCTATGCCTGAGTCACTGTGTCCCCTCCTGTTCCTTCCTTTCCCCTTCCTTGACACCCCTGCCCTGCCAGTCCCTCCACTCACCCTCTACTCCACTGTACTGATACAGTTGCTGCCCAGATTTCCCTCTAGATGGACTGAGCTGCTGGAAAGAGACAGAGAAGAGACTCTGAGTAGAGATGCTTGGTACAAGTTCCTCCCATGGTACCTCAGGGGCAGCCTGGCTACTCTGGTGTGACTTGCTCTCTTGGAAGCTCTTCTTTAGGCCAGAGGTCAAATATAAGTATCTGGTGGGAGAAAAGGGCATTCAGAAACCAGAATGGGGTGGGGTGGGGAAGGGGTATAATTCCAGGGACCCTGCCAGGACCAGCAGGCTCACACGAAACCAGGAACCAGGCACACCCTGGGAGTCAACATGCTTTGCTTAGCTCCTTCCTGAATTTACCTGTCCCTGGGCCTCTAGGATAATTGAAGTGGCTGGGTCCAGAGCCCCAACAAGGAGGCAGGGTCCTGGAAATTAACCCACACTTTCTTCTCAAAAGCCTATGCCTGTATGCATCTAAAACCAGGTGGCAGCCCACACTTCCAATCCCAGCACCCAGGAGACTGAAGCAGGAAGACTGTAGCAAGTCCAAGATCAGCCTGGGTTCCACAGCGAACCTTCTATTTAAAAAAAACAAAAAAACAAAACAAAAAAAAAACTAACAACAATCACCCCACACACACACCCACCAAATATAAATAATAAAACCAGAAGGAAGTCAGGCATGACTTCCTGTAATCCCAGTGCTTAAGAAAATGGGGCAGGAGTATCACTTACTTAAACACAAGAGTTCAAGAGCAGCCTGGGCAACACAGCAGATCCACACAGAAAATAAAAACAAGAAAGTCCATAAAAACTAGGAGGGCCCCTAGATACAACATAATCGGGTGTAGACAGGGATAGGTTATAGATAAGACACAGAGAAAGCTACAGGTAGGGATTTAGATCTGGGGATTGCAATAGATTTGGAGATGTAGATGAATAAATAAATATCGATATTGTTACTTCCTGGGAGGAAACATTATAAAATACAAGCCTAGGCTCGATCCCTTCTCCTCAGACTTTTCCCCATCCTCTATGCTGATAAGCTTCTGCATCTGCAAAGGTTTTCTTCTCATTTCATTTTAAGTTGCTAGCATGACCAGGAGAGCCTTTATCCAAAGAGCGGCAGGTGCCATAGGGCATCATGGGGACTCAGGTAAAACCGTGGAAGTGTCCCCTCGCCCTGGGCAGAAGAAGGCTGCCTTCTTGGGGGTCCCTTCCTTCCACCTATCCTTTTGTCAAACACCCTGTGGTCCCTCACAACCTGAGGCTCTGACTGTAGTCTCTGCAGGTCTCCCCAGGGCCCTCACCCAGTACTTACTGAGTGGTCTGTGGGGACAAATGTGGACTCCAACTCTAGCAGGGGAACCATCATAGCCAGGAGCAGCTGGGAGAGCGAAGGCGAGGACATGGCTTCACACTGCAGCCTTCCCTCAAAGTCTTCCAGCTGTTCCATGATGCAAATTTCCTCCCCCAGAGTTGGCAGGGCTGTTACTGAAGGAAGGGAGGAAAAGAGTAGAGGGAGCCAGGCTGAATTTACAGAGCAAGTGCCACAGCCTGTGATTCAGTCAGGTTTGCTTCCGGGTCACAGGGGCCACCTGGACCCCACACGATTCTGTGAGAGCAGTGTGCCTTGGTTCTCCTGGACTCTAGAACCAGGACTCCAGGAGGAGAGGACACGGTGCCAAGTCACAAGAAACGACAAGGTCACAGAGCCAGGTTGCAGGCATGGTCCTCAGGGTCTACATTTTGGAATGCCTCCAGGAAGCTGGATCTCCCAAACTAAAGCCAAGGTTAGAAAAGACTATAAAGGGGGCAGCGAGATGGCTCAGAGGGTAAAGGAGCTTGCCACCAAGCTCCACAACCTGAACTGGTCCCTGGAACACACACGGTAGGAGAAAACCAACTCCTGTTCCATCAAATGCCTTGCCTCCGTCCCCTGTACTGGTATGTCAGAAAACCTCAGGCTGGGTAATTTTTTGTTTTGTTTTACAAGACAAGGTTTCTCTGTGTAGCCCTGGATGTCCTGGAAGTCACTCTGTAGATCAGGCTGGCCTCGAACTCAGAGATCCGCCTGCCTCTGCCTCCCCAGTGCTGGGATTAAAGGTGTGCGCCACCACAACCGGCAGGCTGGGTTTTCTAACAAATAGAAATTTATTTGGCTTACTGTTTTGGGTCTTGAGGGTTGCATCCTTTGAGGGTCTTCATGGCAGGAACATTACAAGAGGGTATCCTGAGAGGCTAGAGAGCCAGAGGGTCAAACTCCTTTCTTTATGAGATCGGGTCTTACTATCCTAGAATTTACTGTATGGACCAGGCTGGCCTTGAATTTACAGACCACGCCGGCTTTTGACTCACAGAGATTTGTCTGCCTCTGTCACCAGGTGCTGTGATTGAAGGCTGTTGACAAAAATGAAACCATTTTGGGCTGACGAGATGGCTCTGTGGTCAGGATCACTGGCTGTTCCTCCAGAGGCTCCAGGGACCCACATGGCACCTCACAAGCATCTATAATTCTAGTCCCAGAGGATCTGATGCCCTCTTCTGGCCTCTTCAGGTACTACATGCATGTGGTGCTTAGACATACATGCAGGCGACACATACACACACACATACACACACGTAAAATGAAAAATAAAGGAAAAAAAAACTTTAAAAATGAAAATATTTGAGAAACTTGTGATTTATAAGTGGAAAGTTCCTTTTAGTTAGAGTATTCACCAAAGTCTGTCCTTAGTTACTTACTGAAGCGGTGTGTGTCCAGGTCTGCGGGGCTTAGTTATTCAGGGAGTCGAGGGGGACCATGCCTGTGGGGAAGAATGGGCGAGAGAGAGGAGGAGACCATGCAGATTTGTCAAGGTCTACTTTACTAAGAGCAAACTGCTCAATATATACTTCACGGGGTGTGTGTGTGTGTGTGTGTGTGTGTGTAGGGAGGGGTGGGAAACAATGGGTTCACTCCAGGGGTGTCCCTCTGGAGGATGCTGGCAGGGGGTCCGGAAGAACTTTTCCTCTTAGTATACTGCCTCTTGGTAAACAGGCACAGGGTGTTTTTAGCCAAGGTGAATATCAGGCAGTTCTCAGGCTAGTTGAGGGGCAGGGGGTCGGGTGGCCATGCCTTGGCTCCCAACAAGTGTGCACAACCACCTGAAAACTATGAAATTGTTAACTTCACAGTGGAGATCAGCTCCGGGGATAAAAGTGTAAGAGATGGTGAGAGGCTGTGATGAACAAACTAAAAGCTTTGAACTACATACGGCAGGCAGTTGATACCGTTAACTCTTGGCGCTGGCTACATGGAGGCTTATATCTCTGACTGCACCGTACAGCTAACGTGGAGGAGGATAAACGAGGGTGGGGAGCCTTTCTACCACAGTTTTGGATCCACAGAGAAATCTGAAAATCGTCTTTTGATTTTTTTTTTCCCCTAAGAGGGTTGTGTGTGGGGGGGGGGGAGGGGGGTTGGTGGTGTGATAGATCTGGGCCAGAGACACAGGTTTCATCATGGTATTTTCATACATATTTATCCTGATATTTTGTTTCTATTCATCCCTGTCCTCCACTGCCCCACCCCTCACCTTCTTGTGGTCACCTTCTTCCTCACAAATAGCCCCCTTCTGATTTCATGTCTTACCTATTGATTTCTTCGTTTGTTGGAAACAGGGTCTCACTGGCTAGCCTAGAACTCCCTATATAGATCAGGCTAGCCTTGACCTCAGGAGCTTGTCTGCCTCTGCCTCTGGAGTAAAGGGATTAAAGGGATACACTGCACCCAGCATGACACAGCATGTGGTGCTGCATGACACAGCATGTGGTGCTGCATGACACAGCATGTGGTGCTGCATGACACAGCATGTGGTGCTGCATGACACAGCATGTGGTGCTGCTGTCCTCTCCTCCTGCCCTTCCTCTCTGAAGGGCTCTGCTTCCTCTTTCATATCCTCTTTTAAATTTCCTCTCTCTCTCTCCCTCCCTCCCTCCCCCCCCCCCCCTCCCCCCCCCCCCCTCTCTCTCTCTCTCTCACACACACACACACACACACACACACACACACACAAGTGTGCAGGAGAGAAAACATTCAGCCTTGGTCACTTCGAGTCATGTCTGGTTTATTTTGCCATGACCTCTGGTTCCACCTACTTTTCTGTAAATGTCATGACTTCATTCTGTCCGTGTACCACATTTTGTTTCTCCTAGATGGTCATGTAAGCTGGTTCCATTTTTCAATCTACAGTGAATACTGCAACAGTAGACAAGGGCATGCAGTTTCCCTGTGGAATGTTGATACAGAATCCTTCGGGTATATGTATTCAAGGGTGTGACAGCCAGGTCTCTGGTAGCTCCATTTTTAGCTTTTTGGGTCATCTCCATACTGATTTCCATAGTAACTGCACCAATGACAGATGGGTTATGGCAGTGTGTGTCAACATTCTAGTGCTGTGGCCCTTTAATACAGTTCTTCATGTTGTGGTGACCTTTCACCATAAAATAATTAAATTGTGACTTATAACTGTAATGTTGCTACTGTTATGAATCATAATGTACATTTTCTGATGGTCTTAGGAGACCCCTATGAAAGGGTCATTTGGCTCCCAAAGGGTTCAAGGCCCACAGGTTGAAAACCAATGTACTACAGGACCTTGAAAAGCTTTTGCACTGAAAAGAAACAACCGGAGTGAAGAGATAGCCCAGAGGGTGGAAGGAAATGTTTGCCAGCTGTACACTAGACTGTGGGGCTGGAGAGATGGCTCAGTGGCTAAGAGCACTAGCTGCTCTTCCAGAGGTCCTGAGTTTTAATTTCCAGCACCCACATGGTGGCTCACTAGACTGGAGACTGATATCTACAATCTGTAGAGAATTCTGGCTGGGCTCAGTGGTGTGTGCTTATAATTCCAGCACTGGTGAAGCAGAGACTAGAGGACTGCTGTGAGGTTGAGACCAGCTTGGTTTACCAGTGAGTTCCATCTAACCAGGGCTACCCAGCAAGATTGAGGAAAGAACTCTAAAAATCTAAACGTCAAACAAAGGAAAACCATCCAATCTATTAATGGGCTAATGAAGTCAACAGTTCTCGATATGTGTGTGCATGTGTGTGTGTGTTTCTTTTCATGTTTGTGCAAGTGTATATGCATGTTTCCATATGTATGGGCACATGTGTGTGTGTAAGTATGTTTGTATGCATGCATGCATGTGGAAGCCCAAAGTTGATGTTGGAAATCTTCCCTGATTGTTCTTCCGTTTCCTTCTTTTGAGGCAAGGTTTCCAATCAGACCCAGAGTTTGCAAATACAGCCAGTCTAGCTAGTCAGCTTGCTCTTTCTTCCAGGGCTGGAATTACAGACAGGTTACCATGCCAACCTGGCATTTACAAGGGTTCTGGACATCGGAACCCTAGTCCTCCCTTTCCCCCCAGCCCTTTAAGATATAGGTGTCAGATCCTTTTGTTTCAATTGGTAAAATATTTCTTTAAAAATTTAAAGAATGTTTAGTATTATTATGGGCATGTGTGCAGATCAGAGGAGAACTCTGTAGAGTCGGTTCTCTCCTCGCCCCCCTCCCCACATGGGTTCTGGCAATGGAATTCAGGCTGTCACTCATATTGACAGCAGCAAGCACCTTTGCCCACTGGGTCATACTGCTGTCTCTTGTTACTATTTAAAAACAACATGTTAGGTCTGGAGAGATGGCCCAGTGGGTACAGCACTTGCTGCAGAACACGAGGACTAGCTCAGCGCCCTTGTAAACAGACAAGCAAGGCAGCATGCATCTGTAATTCCGATGTGGGCAGATAGAGATAGGAGATTCCCTGTGGGGGGTGCGGGGGGGGGGCTCATCGGCCAGTCAGTCTAGCCAGCCAGGAGGAACTTATTTATGCCTTTCTATTGCTGTGATAAACACCATGACCAGAAACACATTGGGGAGGAAAGGGTTTATTTAGCTTATAGCCCCAATCACAGTCTGCCCTTGAGGGAAGTCAGGGACAGGGACCTGGAGGCAGGGACTGAGGCAGACGTCATGGAGGAGGATACTCACCATCCTGTTCCTCATGGCTTGTCCAGCTTCCTTTTTTATACAACCTGCCTAGGCCTGGCGCCTCCCACCCTAGGCTAGGCCCTCCTGTTAAATAATCATTAAAACATTAAAACAAAATAGTCCCAGGCTGGAGAGATGGCTCAGCGTTAAAGAGTGATTGTGAGGACCTGGATGGCTCACATCCATCTGTAATGGGATCTGGTGCCTTCTTGTGGCCTGCAGGCAAACATGTAGCCAAAATGCTGTATCAAAAAGGTCCCGCAAACTGGCCCACCTGACAGTGTGAAAGGGCATTTTCTCATTGAGGTTTCTTTTTTCCAGATGAGTGTAGCTTATGTCAAGTAGACAAAAAACTAAGCAGATGTGATGACCAAAACCATATAGATCTTGTCTCAAAAAATGAGAATAGAGGAAGATGCCCCTGTGTCAACTTCTGGCCTCTACAAGTGCATGTTCAGGCATGTGCATTGGCACACACAAATGCATACACCACATACATACACACACCACACTGATTTTAATCCCCATCAGCCAAAATACAGAGAGGAAATGCTCCCTGCTCTGGACGGTACAGTCTCCAGCTGTGCTAAAAGGGGCTGAGGATCCCCTCCCCTCACCAAAACATGGGGCGACTTCAAAGCAGCTACTAATGTGTGCATGCTGTTCCCATGTACCTGATCCTAGGAGACTGGGTCTGGTTTCCACTGGTTGGAGGAGAGTCCCTCACATGGCATCAGTGCCTGCCCTTCAGTGGGATTGTGATGGAGATGTTGGGAGAGGAATGTTTAGGGAAGTGGGCAATGGCCAGAGCTGGAGTAGCCCTTCATATTCTTCACCCTAGCATGAGAATGAAGTGGGAAGCCAGGCCTGGTGGAATACATCTGGCATCCCAGAGGACTGGGAATGGCAGAGGGATCAGAAGTTCGAGGCCAGCCTTGACTGTGTGAGGCTCAGACAGCCGGACAGGTAGAGCAAAACACAGAGCAAGAGATTGGAAGGATAGAAGGTGGGAGACTTAAGACAGCTTGAACTGTCCAGCTTTAGTTGAGAGGCAAAAAGGGGAGAATTTGCCTCATAGAGTTTAGCTAAATCAAACGTAAAACAAGCAAAAACTCCCTGTGGTGGTTTGAATATGCTTGGCTCAGGGAATAGCACTATTAGGAGGTATGGCCTTGTTGAATGGAGCATGTCACTGTGGGCGTGGGCTTTAAGACCCTCATCCTAGCTGCCTGGAAGTCAGTCTCCTACTAGCAGCCTCCAGATGAAGATGTAGAACTCTCAGCTCCTCCACGTCTGCCTGGATGCTGCCATGCTCCCGCCTTGATGATAATGGATTGAACCTCTGAACCTGTAAGCCAGCCCCAATGAAATGTTGTCCTTGTAAGAGTTGCCTTGGTCATGGTGTCTGTTCATAGCAGTAAAACCCTAACTAACACACCCCCATAGTCCATGAAATCAGCAGTTCAAACAATCTTGAACTTCAGACTCTCTCCAACAGGACATCTCATGCATAGCATGATTCCTTAATAGTCTGCTTTTCCCATCATTTCCAGGAGCCCTGTCAGGTCCTAGAAGCATTTGCTCCATTTACAGCCTTTCAGTCTCAAAACAGGCTCCGTAAAAGAAGTTGCCTTATAAAGCTGCTTTTTCTAAACCTCTACCACCAGTTAGCTATCCACCCAGCCTGAGCCGAAAGGAAAAGCTCAAAACCAGCTCTTGACAGGTACAACAGCATACACCTATAATGTCAGCCACTTGAAAAGTCTGAGGCAGGAGAGTCCCAAGTTTGAGACCAGCCTGGGCTATAAAGCAAGATTGCATCTCAAAACAAACTACAAAAAATTGGGTCTTTTCATGGGTGTCACCCTCCCTGGGAGCATCCTTGAGAAGCGCCAGTCAGGTCGAAGACAAGCATAGCACAAGGCTTGTGAAAATGGGCGTGCTTAATGCCTTCTTTGGGCGTGCACCCTAACCCAGAAGCACTGGATTTCTCAGCTTTCGGATGTGTATGGAGACATTATATCCACATGATTGACTATTATTCACCCAATCCCCAGCTCTTCTCTGTTCTCCTGGTTGGGCAGGGAGCAGGGTTGACATTTCCAAGTTTCTAATTGGAGAGCTGGTTCCCATTAGCTGTCCTCTCAGCATATAAAAGGACATGCACCACTATGAGTATTCCTAGGGTTTTAGGAGCTATGTGCCAGGAAGCTAGGTAGATTCCTATGAAACAAAGTGTGTGTGTGTGTGTGTGTGTGTGTGTGCGCGCGCGTGCGTGTGTGTGCGTGCGCGACGTGGTGTGTATTGTGTTACTGCAGTCCCTGCACTATAGGAGGCCTTGATTCCAATGTTCCCTGTTCCACTCCCCTGCCAATCCCCATATTATTCCTAACACATTCCCAGGCTTGACTCTAAAGAAAAAGGCTTTACTGCCAGGCCATAAACTTGAAATGGCAGTGCCTGTATAGAGAGGGCAGTATAGAGACAACTTCAAGACTTGGTGACTGTTTGGACTTGGTTTTTCCTGTGGCTTTTTGTTGTTGTTTGTTCCTTCGCTTGCTTTCTGTCTTGTTTGTGGGACAGGAGCTTACTCTGTAGCCCAGGCTGAGCTTATGATCAACCCTCCTGTTTCAGCTGAGATTACAGGAATGCACCATAGCTGCCTTCCTTCTAACCTTTGAAGGCTCCCCAGGGTAAACTGACAAAGATTAACAGGAAACAAGGTTTTTTGTTTTTTGGGTTTTTTTGTGTGTAGAAGGAAGAAAGTTTATTTTATTTTATTTTATTTTTTGGAAAGAATTTTTTTTATTAGATATTTTCTTTATTTACATGTAAATTTTTCCTTTCCCAGGTTCCCCTCCAAAAAACGTGGGGTGGCAGGCATGGGGAGGGGGGAGGCAAAAGGGGTTTGTTCTTGTTGTTTTTGTTTGTTTGTTTGTTTGTTTTTTAGGAGACAAGGTATTAAGAGCTATAATTTATCCAGGGCACGGTGGCATACACCTTTTATCCAAGCACTCAGGAGGAAAGCAAAGACAGGTGGATTTCTGTGAATTAGAGGCCTATCGTGGTCTACAAGATAAGTGGCAGGGCAGCCAGAGCTACAAAACCAAGCAAATAAACAAGCAGATTTATAATCTGCAAAAATTTACTAAATCAGAAAAACTCCAGGTGTGTCATTTATCTCTGTCTTAGTTAGGGTTTTACTGCCGTGGAACAGACACCATGGCCAAGGCAACTCTTATAAAGGACAACATTTAATTGGGGCTGGCTTACAGGTTCAGCAGTTCAGTCTATCATCATCAAGGTGGGAGCAGGGCAGCATCCACGCAGGCATGGTGCAGGAGGAACTGAGGGTTCTACATCTTCATCTGAAGGCTGCTAGTGGAAGACTAGGCAGCTAGGCCTCAGGGCACACACCCACAGTGACACACCTATCCCAAGAAGGCCACACCTCCTAATAGTGCCATGCCCTGGGCCAAGCATATGCAAACCATCACATTCTCCTAGGTCAAAGTGCTCACAAGTTTACAAACATGTCTTTTTATAGGGGAGAGAGGAGTAGAGAACATCAGGAGACTAACACATGATTTCAGGCCTAGGACAAATCTGTTTTTTAGAATGGACAATGATTTGTTAATGACTCTGAGACCAAAATTGAGGACAACACTGGACCTAAGGTTCTCCAGTGTACTGGCAAACCTGAGTCCTTCTTTTGATTTAGTTTAATTAATAGAAGGTCTGAGAAGGAACAGTGGTGACTGCTTCTTCGTGGGTGGGAGGGACTCAGACAGGAAGGCTTTGTAGAAGCCCCTGCCAGCACTGGATGGGAAATACAGGGAGGGATCTGTTCTGAGGGATGTCTCATGGAGCTTCAGATTTCAGGGCACCAGGCTCCGGACAGCTGTGGCATGTTCTGGAGTGTACAGTGAGGAGCAGAACTGAAGATCATATGCAAATCCTATGCTTACATTTTTGAGCAATTAGGAAACATTTTCCCACAGATGCTGAACCATTTTACTCAAAGTGCATGGATTCTACTTTTTCTCCATTCTTACCCACACCTGTGTAGGCTTTGGAACCTGAATCCAACCTACGGTTGATCAATCAAGCCATAGCTTCCGTGGCTAGGGAGTATTTGTTGAGACTAGTAGAAACCTTAGTGAGAGAGGCTTGGCCAGCAGAATGTTTCAGCAAGAAAAGGTGCTTGTACACCAAGCCTGATGATCTGAATTCAATCCCGTGACCCTCATGTTGGAAGGAAAGACGTCTCACAAGTTGCTCTCTAACATGCATATGTGTATATTGTTCCAGGCATGTGAACACATGCACGCACGCAAGCATGCACAAAATAAATGTGGTAACAATAATAACAAAGGGACAAGGGCAGACTGGACATAAACATTTCCTAGTTCTAGGTCTAGTACACGTGTAGTGACACTGGCTGTTTTAACTCTAGGTGGCGCTCAAAGCCCAGGTTTGTACAAATTTTGCTCTCCATTTAGAACCTCAAAAAATAGAAATTTGGTGGGTGGGAAGTGTGGACTCCCAATAAACAGACAGTTGTCTGCCACTCCATAGGCATCCTGTAATAAGCTCATTCTTCTCATCACACTGGACTTGTATTCTTTGGGTTGCAGGCATCACCCCAATTTGGAGGCAGACATTTCCCTAGGAAATACACAGAATTGCTTATTACCTGTCCCTGCTCCTAAGTTGTTAGGGAATTGTGTACTTTACTACATTAGTCCACTATAATTTATGTTTTCATTTACCTGGGCATCTGATTGCTTCTGTCTTCTGTAATTATAAAAAATGGCTCACTGTCATGCTATAGAAAAAACAGAATCATTTTTCCTACCCTCTCAACAATCCCCACTTCTGACATCAGATGGGCAGATGCCCACGCCTGATGCCAATCTCAGGGCCTGTGATCCGCGCAATCGTCTCGCCAGCAAGAACGCACGCAGACACCAGGATCCTTCTGCAACAAGCGTTTATTGCATCTTTAAGAGGAAGACCCCAAGCCCTGAAAAGGCACTGCTTATATATACCCTGGAGTGGCATGTTCACCTCTGATTGGCTGTTTGCTCATTACCTCATGTGATGCCCTAGGATAAGCTGTGACTTGGCTCACTCTGGCCCTTAGCACATGCGCAGACTACTTGTTTACAGGGAGAAGACACCGGATGCCGGCGCCATCTTGTAATGGCGAATGCCAGCTCGGGCGTGGCTCTCTACATCTCCCCCTTTTTGTTTTAAACGATAGGCTCTGTCCTATGCCCCGTGTCTTAGGCTAGCTGATGTGCTGTCCATTACCAGCACCAAGAGATCAGTGGGATCCTTTGGATCACTACTCATTGGTGTGCTCCTGGTTTATGGCATCAGCCTAATCCCGTCGTAGGGGCCAAAGGCAGCGGGCCTCGAGGACATATGGCAGTTTGACTCACTCTCCGGTGTGCAATGGGATAAGACCCCACGTGGTGCAAGAACTAAGTCTCGCTGACCATTAGCTTTTAAGTATTTATTTTGTTTTTAGCATGCTGAGCCAAATATCGGGAGAGGCTCCTTGCTCTAGTGCAGCAAATGCTTGGGCAATTACTACCTTGTCACGTTTTTGTCAGGCTCTGAGCTTGCAAACCATCCAGAGAAGAAACACTAAGCCAGCACACAAGGCAACACCAAACAGGCCAATTCCCACCCATTCCTTAAGGAAAGAAAAGGCTGAAGAAATCTAGGAGGTAAATTTAGTAAATCCTTGAGCCAGGGACGGATCCACTCACGTCGAATTGACAGTCACGATAGCCAATCTCAGCCGATTTCCTGTAAGATATTGAGACAACTATCGAGAGAGATTAGCAGCTTGAGTAATACTTTGATATTGAATGGAAATCACACACAAGCCAGGATATTTCCACTCGCAGCCCACTTGTGCTAGCTGCCAAAGGGTGTTTATTTGTTCTTACTCAGCTGCATCACGGCAGCTGCTGCCATGCCTTTATAGCAATCTGATTCACCTGCTCAAAGACTTGCAATGGGTAACCAGTCTGTTGATTAGCAAAGCAACCTTGCCCCAAAGCATATCCCTATCCCAGGCTTGATTCCCAGTTGTGTGATTAGCGTCTGCCTGTTCATTAGCAAATTACCTGTAAGTACGGACTCAGCCAAGGACTTTATAACCTTAAAATCCAAGGCTCATGAAAACGCTGACCCTATGCATCTTGCAAAACTGGATAAACAAGTGAAAATTTAATTCTAACTGTAGGGTTGATAGTAGACCCTGTATCCAACTTTCCTTTTCTGACTTTACAGAACACTCCTCTTTTATCTGCTCTAATGCTGCCTGGGAGTTTGCCGCGGGCCGGGAAGCCGCATGGTTCCTATTTCCTGCCTTCTTTTGCTCTTGATTTTGCCACCCATCTGGATGGTACTTTTCCTCTCCACAGCGGGCCACCTCTTCATCTAGGTCTTCCTCCTCAGAGGGACTCAGTTTCTCTAACTCAGAGCTATCAAGCCCCAAGACCTCTGAGGCGTTTTCCTTTGTACGCTTCTCTCCCAGGGCATCCTTTCCCTTACCTCTCGCTTCCGCCGACTGAGTATCCTTGGAAGGGCCTTTTTTCTTAGGCATGCCTTTCTTTTTTTGAGCTCCTAGTCTCCTGTCCCGCTCTGTTTCTGACATGTTGTCTTGTAAGCAAAACGAAACCAAAAGAACAAGACCAAACATACCTCTCAGAGCATACCTTTGTCCTGCAGTTCTGAATCCTCTCCATGAACAGAGGGTCCCCTTGGCACCGGCGATGGTGAACTCCCGGGTTTTCGGCACTATCTGTGATCCGCGCAATCATCTCGCCAGCAAGAACGCACGCGGACACCAGGATCCTTCTGCAGCAAGCGTTTATTGCATCTTTAAGAGGAAGACCCCAAGCCCCGAAAAGGCACTGCTTATATATACCCTGGAGTGGCGTGTTCACCTCTGATTGGCTGTTTGCTCATTACCTCATGTGATGCCCCGGGATAGGCTGTGACTTGGCGCGCTCTGGCCCTTAGCACATGCACAGACTACTTGTTTACAGGGAGAAGACACCGGATGCCGGCGCCATGTTGTAATGGCGACTTAGCCAGCTCGGGCGTGGCTCTCTACAAGGGCCCAGGTTGTTTGCTCGTGCTTTTGACCACCTGGCTATCCAAGATTCCCATGACACCTTCCTTGGACTCAATTAACTTGCCAGAGATATTCGTACAGCTCAGAGAATCACCTGCATTCCCTTTACCCATTTATTAGCAGTTTGTATCATGAAGAGACACAGGAGACAAGCAATATGGAGAGTTGTAGGTGCTCCTCTCTTTAGGAATACCAACTTCAGGAGCCATTGGAAGCTTCCCAAACCCAGCCCCTTTGGACATTTCATTATGTGGCTATGACTGACTGAGGCACTAGCCATCAGGGGTGAACCTGTAATTTCTCCCCTCCGGGGAGCTTGAGGGCTGAAGCTGAAAGTCCCACTTCTCTACTATGTCTTCACCCTTCAGGTGACCAGCCCATCTTCTGATTCTATTGGGGGTCCTTCAGTTACTCATCTTCCCAGACACATTTCACACTGTCACAAGTTCCCCATTTTTGCAATGAGGTCCCCTCACACCCCCGGCTTGGGTTATTTCACAATGTTATATCATTCCAAAGTGACTATGAATGAGCATGAATCCTGCTTTTAGCACTTGCTGATGTCAGCAACATGTATTTCTTTATTCTCTTGTGACTCATCTTACCTCAGTGAAAGCTTACTGAGGGCCTCTTGACTACTAGACACTGTGCATGGTACAGGTGTATTTGATGTGCTTTTCCCACAGATAAGAAGGGCAAACTCAGCATGCATGAGACACTGTGGAGGACAGATGGACCAGTCTAAGTGATGTGGGGTGGGAAATGAGACACCCAGTTTTCTTGGAGTTCTTGAGAAGCAGACGTGGGATGGTTGTGAGTTAGAGCTTAGCCAGGGCTATACAGTGCCTGTTTGGTTAAGTTTGGGCCTAGTGTGGGGCACACTTTTAATCCCAGCACTCAGCTGGCAGGATGGGTGTTTCTCTGAGTTTGAGGGCAACTTGATCTACAGAGAGAGTAAAAAGTTCCACGACAGTCAGAACTACACAGAGAAACCTTGTCTTGAAAAATCAGCAACAAAAGTTTTGTGGAAGAAAATGGACAAGATGAAACTTGAAGGCTCAGACAGAGCTAATCAGCCATAAATGAATGAATCTGTTATAGATTCTGAGTTATCTTGGGACTAGTGAATAATCCAGTATTCCAGGGAGGTTGGAAGCACACCCATGTGTGTGTGTGTGTGTGTGTGTGTGTGTGTGTGTGCAGGGTAAATGTGTGGTGTGTGCCTGTACAGTGTATATGTGTTCAGCATGTGGTGTGTGTGTGTGTATGCAGTGTGAATATGCGGTGTGTGCCTGTATGGTATATATGTGTTAAACGTGTGTGTGTGTGTACAGTGTGAATGTGCAGTGTGTGCCTGTATGGTATATATGTTTTAAACGTGTGTGTGTGTGTGTGTGTGTTGAAAGGAAAGGCTCATAAGAACAAGAGGTATGACTGACAGATAAAAATGTCTGAGATGTGTAACATGATGCACCCTTGTGTAATGACTATGCTTTATCAAATCATACCAGAAGTTACCAGAACTGCTCCACTAAGTCCATCTCAAAAAGCTGACCCACAGGCTTATGTTAGGTTATTAAGTCTTGAGTAATTTGTTTGTTTGTTTTTGAGTGTCACACTGTAGCCTTGGTCTTTAACTTAGGGTGATCCTCCTACCTTAGCCTTCTTAGTACAAGCATGAGCCACCATGCTCAGCTGTTATTAGCTTATCTTTTAAAATAAGGGTTTTGTTGTTGTTTTTTTTTGTGTGTGTCTTTTGAGACAGGGTCACTCTATGAAGCCCTGGCTGACTGAACTTGTAACACTTCTGCTGTAGCTCACTGACTGTTGGGATTAGTTATATACTGCTGCACCAGGCTTAGACTGTATTTTCTTGTAGTTTGTATCAATTGATATGGCAATATGAAGGGCTATGGATCATTAATAAATTCATAAAAATTTCAAGATTTTTAATTGAGTGTGTGTGTGTGTGTGTGTGTGTGTGTGTGTGTGAAGGTACCCTGCATGGGCTAAAAGTATCAGATCCCCTGGAAATGGGGTTACAGGAGGTTGTCAGCCATCTGAAGTAGATTCTGATGACCGAACTTAGGTTCTCTGCGAGAGCAGTATATGCTCTTGACCACTGAGCCATCTCTCTAGTCCTCATTTATAATTTAAAGTTAGCTCTGTATCCCATATTCTAGATTATTCATCAAAATATTAACATTAACACCTGGAGGATCTGAGTTATTGATTCAAAAATCTTTTCAAATTATGTTCCCAATTCTTATCTTTAGGGTAAGTCTCTGTCCAAGAAAGTGTATCTCACACTTTCTCAGGAGGGGGGGGGAGAGCAGAAGGATGGAGAAGAGAATCTGTGATGCAGGATGGTTCTGGCTCTTCACAGGATACAGTAGTAACTCATTGCTGGGACCATGTATCACTTTAGTTTGTATCTCTTCACAGTCTTTGGGCTATCTGTAGCTAGCACATGGTTACTATTTGTCTTAGTCAGAGTTTCTATTCCTGCACAAACATCATGACCAAGAGAAAGTTGGGGAGGAAAGGGTTTATTTAGCTTACTTCCACACTGCTGTTGATCACCAGAGGAAGTCAGGACTGGAACTCAAGCAGGTCAGGAAGCAGGAGCTGATGCAGAGGCCATGGAGGGATGTTCTTTATTGGCTTGCTTCCCCTGGCTTGCTCAGCCTGCTCTCTTATAGAACCCAAGACTTCCAGCCCAGGGATGGCACCACCCACAAGGAGCCCTCCCCCCTTGATCACTAACTGAGAAAATGCCCCACAGCTGGATCTCATGGAGACACTTCACCAACTGAAGCTCCCTTCTCTGTGATAACTCCAGCCTGTGTCAAGTTGACCAAAAACCAGCCAGTACACTATTCAAGGAAGATACATGAACAAATCATGAAATCCTTACCTTTACACATTGTTTCATATTCCTAAATCTTATTTCCTAAGTGTAAAGCCAGTCTGTTGTGGTTTGAGTATGCTTGGCCTAGGGAGTGGCCTAGGGAGTGCCTCTTTGGAGACAGTGTGTCACTGTGGGAGTGGGCTTTGAGGCCCTCCTCCTACCTGCCTGGGAGACTGTTAGTGTGCTCCTGGCTTCCTTTGGATAAAGATGTAGAACTCTCAGCTCCTCAGCACCATGCCTGCCTGGATGTTGCCATGCTTCCCACCATGATAATGGACTGAACCTCTGAACCTGTAAGCCAGCCCCAATTCAATGTGGTCCTTCCTAAGAGTTGCGTTGGTCATGGTGTGTCTTCACAGCAATAGAAACTCTAACTAAGACACAGTCCAAACTTGCATTCTGGGTCAGCAAGCTCCATATCCTTGGGCCCCAACAGAGCTATTTCAGAGCTTTACTTAGTAGATAGTTGTGTTGCCAATCTTCTGGTTTCAATCATTGCCCTGGCCTTTTCAGGAATCTTAGAGGAAAGTAGTCCATGGCAAAACTCCCTAAAAACTCCCTGCTCTCCTGCTACACTTACTTTTATCTTTACTTGTGCCCTTGACTTCCCCTAAACCAAAAGACTGCTGAGCCAACCATCCAAAGGCTCAGGAGGGTAAAAATGAACACAGAAAAGTCGACTGAATGGTAGTGGTTACACATGACTCCACCTGCAGGACTGCTGTTAGATGGGAGTAAGGTTGGGAATCAGAAATAAAGGGAAAGGCACCCCAGGGCTGATGGATGCATGGCATCACAAACAGCTCCTTATCTAAAAGGTTTGTGTTTTGACTCCATTTGGGTGCAGCTAAAATGGGGAGGAAGATTCGGGGGAGGGTACATAGGTATCAGTTACTTCTTTGTTCACAACATGCAGCTGCTCAGTTACTCTGAGCGCTTATAAAAAGATGAAAATCAAACTGTCCTGTATATAGCTTTGTCTGAGATCAGTTGTTAAAATTCTATTCTTTATTATTGTGTATATGTACGACCTGTGTTTGAGCACAAGAGTGTGTATGTGCGGTGAGAGGATAACTTTTGGGAGTCAACTCTCTCCTTCTACCATGTGTTCAGGTCAACTTGCATGGTAAATGCTTTTACGAGCTGAGCCATCTCCCAGACAGTTTATTTAATAGCCATCCTCATCAGTAATGAATGTACACAACTGTTCATCTTTTGAACAAGAATTGGTAAGTATGTATAAGTAAATTCCTTTATCTATGGCTTTCAAACAGAGACTGACTTGGGGGACCTCCCCTCCTGGGGTTCTGGGAAGGTTAAACACTCTTGGAAACTGTCAAGAATCACCATTGATGTTAAGGCACCCTTCTTGTAAGTGCCTCTGGTGTTTAATTTTCCTGTAAAGCAAGAATGTTAGAGATAGGCAGCTTGATCTCCTAACTGAGCTATAAGCTTGTACCCTAGATGCTTCAGGGAAGGGCAGTTGGCCAAGCAGCCAAGTGACTGCTCTCAGACTAGCACTTGAGGAAACCAAACGGTAACTACCTGCTTGTTGTAAAGTACAGCTTTGCCTCCTGAAGGCAGAGCCGCAGGCATGACTGTTTCAAACAGCTTGTGTTAGATTTTTCCTGTCCTCACAAGTCTTGGTGAAATCTAGATGATTCTGCAAGCACCATCCAGGTCAAAAGAAGAACATCTCCCCTTGGGGCAGAGCAGCGGTGCCAGGACAATGCCATGGTTAGTGTGTGCACAGTCTTCCATTTCCACCAAGGTCTACTGTATTGGCACAAAGACTACTACTCTTGTAGGTATCCAAGTGAGTTGATGGGTTTGCCGTGGGGGCTGGCTGGGCGCTGTCTTCCTGAGCTACTGCTCTGTTGTCACAACATGAGGCCCACTAACAGCTCCCAAGCTGCCTTGTACGGCCTTCTTTTGCTTTGGGCTGGACATGGAGACAGCAGTGGTGATAGCTGAGGTAGTGGAGACAGTGACAGAAGTGACAGGCAGTGGCAGTGACTACGAGAGGATGCTGAACAGCTCCAGAGAACAATTAGGTTAGAAACAATTAGGTTAGAAACAACTGAAGTAAAAAGGCTTGAGAGCTAAGGGCTGAGGACAAGGGAAAGCACAGCAGGGGATGTGGGGCAAGCTCACAATCCCAGCACTCAGGAGTCCTGAAGCCGCATAACAAGACCCAGGCTAGCCTGAGCTACACGGTGAGACCATGACTCAATGCCTTAAGCCTTAGCGCTGTTAAAAGGCATTAATAGCTAGGAATCCCCCAAAACTTTTTAGACCTGCACCAAACTTTAACATTGGCCACTGTAAGCTAAAGGTCACAGTACCTAAGGTTCCCTGCACAAAAGCCACAAACAAAGACTATTACCTGCTACTGCTTGAGGCCATCTCCTGCAGCTCATTGCTGCTTCAAGTTACGAAAGGTGCCAAGAACAAACTGTATAGGTGTTTCTCTTCATCTGCCTCTATCTGGGTAAAGGGCCCTCAACCAGGGGACACCCAACAATGTCAACTTGGGTCTCTGCCTCCCTCTGAACTGTCACGTTGCCTGTTTTGATTTGAATAGTTACTCACAAAACTCTTTCAGTGTTCAATGTCTGGGGAAACAAAACTGGCCCCAATATCACTGGGAAGCTGGCTATGGCAGGTGACAGAAGAACACTTACCCTCCTCCACTATCAACTTGCAAAGCAGCAGGTGCCAACTCAGTATACTTCACACAGTGCAGGGTTATAAATGACTGCCCACTTGGGGCTTCCTATACATTCTTTTTTCGTTGTTTTTGTTTTGTTTTGTTCTTTTTGTTTTTCGAGACAGGGTTTCTCTGTGTTGCCCTGGCTGTCCTGGAACTCACTCTGTAGACCAGGCTAGCCTCGAACTCAGAAATCCGCCTGCCTCTACCTCCTAAGTGCTGGGATTAAAGGCGTGCACCACCACCGCCTTCCTATACATTCTTATGTAGGAGGATTATTGAATACTAAAAGTAAAGGAGGGAAAAAAAACCAAGCAGGCAGAACTGTCAACTCTCAGCTTAGCTACGATGGAGGTAAAATCCTTTGGTGATGTGAAGGTCGTTGAAGTACAGCCTTATTACAATGAAATCCAATGGCTAAAAATTGTTCTTATTTTGGGCTTGTACCACAGTAAGAGCCAAGATTTTAAACTCTACTAAATACAAAACAAACAAAAAGACTTTAGATAATTATGTTCATTTAGGAAAATACCAGTAGTCATGTATTATTTTGAAGTATACAGTTAATATGTTTGGAGTTATTTAAAATTTATATTGAGAAAAATGTATTTTCACTATTGCTCTAGACGAGCATCTACATAAGACTGTTAAATTGATTGTTGTTTTATATCAAACAACTTTTATAATACTTATTTGTATTGTTATAATATTTTATAAATTTGAAGAAATATGACAAAAAACGATATTGTAGGTATTGAAGGGGGGTCTTTGGGAGGAGTGGGGGTACAAAAGGGAAACAAGAATGTGATTTAATTCTATTTACTTAAAATATGTTTTTAAATGTTAATAAATTCAGATAAATTGAAAAAGAAAAAAACCAAGCAGTCAAAATCCTACTTGAGAAGGTTTATTACAGCCGAGACATTTTATTTTTAAGAAAATGTCTGTTCAACTCTTTCCTAACCCCTCCCTGGCATGCCTTGGCCTTGATTAGAACTGGATTACAAGGTTTGCTAACAGTTCTCAGTGACAGAGTGCTTGCCTAATGAGTGTGAGGCCCTGGGTCTGATAGCCAGCATTTCGAGATGTATTGTGTTTTCTAAGACCTTATCAAGGTAAATTGCGAGATCCAGTGGAAAACTTACCCAACTTAAAGTAGAAGTTTCACTACAGACAAATTGAGTGATTTTGAGACAAAAAAATTACATGACTTCTCACTTGTTCTGGTCTGTATGACTTGACAGCCATCTGCCCCCTGGTTCAGCATTTAGGATGGTCTAGTGATCTCCTAATTGCTCTGAGAATTGGTGGTGCTGGTGGTGTGTGTGTTAGGGTACTTGGGATTGAACACAGAGCGAGCCAATTGCATTTGGGGCTAAGGACCCCAGCCAAGGACTGTAAAACTTATGAGATGTTATTTTTATTTTAAATAAGACATTATTATTTTAATAACATTGTTATTTTGATGCTGGATTAATATTAAATCCAGAGCTTCGTGCCTATGAAACACTTATACTCTGCCAGTGACTTATACCTCAGGCCCATTTTCACTGCATTTACTTAAATTAATTCTTAAAAAAACAAAAACAAACTGAGCAGTGGTGGCGCACGCCTTTGATCCCAGCACTTGGGAGGCAGAGGCAGGCAGATTTCTGAGTTCGAAGCCAGCCTGGTTTATAGAGTGAGTTCCAGGACAGCCAGAGCTATAAAGAGAAACCCTGTCTTGAAAAACCAAAAAAAAAAAAAAAAAAACCAAGAACAAAAACAAAAACAAGGTCTCACATTGTAGTTTAGGCTAGACTCAAACTTACAACAATTCTTCTGTTTAGCTTCCCAGATGTTGGGGTTGCAGGCATGAGCCACATCTGGTCTTATTTTTATTGAAAAATGGGAATAAAGCTATTATATCTTTTGCAAACTTCCATGGAAAGATTTTATTCATTCTTATGTCTTCAATAACACTTATTGATATTATTAACTATATGAGTTCTTTTTTTTTTTTTTAAAGATTTATTTATTTTATGTATGTGAGTATACTGTCGCTGTCTTCAGACACACCAGAAGAGGGCATCAGATCCCATTATAGATGGTTGTGAGTCACCGTGTGATTGTTGGGAATTGAACTCAGGACCTCTGGAAGAGCAGTCAGTGCTCTTAACCACTGAGCCATCTCTCCAGCCCAAACATTTTTTTTTTTTTTTTTGGTTTTTCGAGACAGGGTTTCTCTGTGTAGCCCTGGCTGTCCTGGAAATTACTCTAGACCAGGCTGGCCTCCAACTCAGAAATCCACCTGCCTCTGCCTCCCAAGTGCTGGGATTAAAGGCATGCGCCACCACCGCCCGGCTAACTATCCTAGTTCTCTAACTTACTAGCCATTCTCAGTATCTGACACATTCTTCCTCCTGACTAAACAGAAACTACAAGAATTAAGTTCTTTTCAAGTTACATTGTAAAGATAACATTGTTTTCAGCATGAACTGATGTTCTCTATGACTACCATTCTTGAGGGTAATATGTTGATTTTTCGAGGGTATGAGTTGCTTATGTTTGCCTAGTACAGGCAGAGCCTTAGGTTCAGTCTCCATACTGGCGGAGGGGGATGAGGCAAGAGAGACACAGATAGGAAGGCAGAAGAGGCAAGGCTCAATGGATGAGGGGGTAGACAACAAGAAACCACACTCACAGCTATGGTCGCCAGGTCTCGGAACACCCATGCCGACATAAGACAGCTCCTGGTTGCTCTGGGCTGCTTTGACTGTAAAAGTCCCTTCGAATGGGATTCAGAAGAGGAGACGGGATGATGGCTCAATTCCAAAGACAATTTTGTTTAACACTTTTCTTTCCCTAGGCATCTTCTAAGTGCATGGAAAGCTGACCCAATCCTATGACTCACAGGACTCTGGTAAGTCATTTCTTTAAGCTTGCCTGGTTTTAATTTAACCTCCTGAGGCCACCTCATTTCACACCATCTATGTAGTAATCGAAGGTGAGGCATCTTTCTCAGATGAGTTGATTTCATCTGAGAAGTTAAATGACAGAGTTCCATTGGATTTCAGAAGTGAATTAAGATTTTTAGCAATTTAGTCTACCACCTTCTTTTTAAAACAGAGACCATAAGGTCTGGCAAGATGGCCTAAAGGGTAAAGGTACTTGGTACCAAGCCTGGTAACCTAAGTTAGATGCCCAGGATTCACAAGTTGGGAGGAGAAAATCAACTTCGGAAAACTGTCTTCTGACCTGCCCATGCTCACTCTCCCCCACAAATACATGTTATAAATAAAATAAAATAAAATAAAATAAAATAGAAAGCTGGGCAAAGTGAAATTGAATTGTTGAAGATCCCTCAGATAACAAGTGTAAGATGACAAAGGGCAGACAAAGTACTACATTATTTCTGTTTAAGAGCTTCTCAGGATTTAGAATCCATTCTATGTTGTAACAATCATCCACAAAGGAGAGGCAGCAAGCTGCAGCTGCTCGCCTCCAGAGTTTAAAGCTGTGGGGCTGGAGAGGCGGCTCTGTAATCAGAGCGCTCACTGCTGCGCAGAGAGGACCAGGGCTCCTTCTAAGCTCACAACTGCCTGTAACTCCAGCTCCCGGGGACTGAGTGCCACTGTCGGTCTCATCCGGCACCTATACTCACGTGCACACACCCACTCACATAATTAAACAAGAGTCGTTTGAAAAATTCAAAATTGTTGTTTAAGGTCAGCATCGGCTGCAGCGATTCTTATGCCTCAGCTTTCTGGAAAGCTGGGGTTGTAAGGGTGCACAGCCACACTCAGCTCATGGGGGAGGGGGTGCACAGCCAC
>JADRCD010201632.1:0-49035 GCA_019843815.1 Montemys delectorum
GAGTGTTGTTAAGGTTCCACATGTATGTGGGCATTCTATTGTTTATGTTGTTATTCAGGAGCAGTCTTAGTCCATAGTGATCTGATAAGATACAAGGAATTATTTCAAACTTCTTGTATCTGTTGAGGCCTGATTTGTGACCAATTATATGGCCAATTTTGGAGAAGGTACCATGAGGTGCTGAGAAGAAGGCATACCCTTTTGTTTTAGGATAAAAAGTTCTATAAATATCCGTTAAATCCATCTGTTTCATAACTTCCATTAGTCTCATTGACTCTTTGTTTAGTTTCTGTTTCTATGATCTGTCCATTGCAGAGAGTGGGGTATTGAAATCTCCCACTATTATTGTGTGCGGTGCAATGTGTGCTTTGAGGTTTAGTAAAGTTTCTTTTATGAATGTAGATGCCCTTGCGTTTTGAGCATAGAGGTTCAGAATTGAGAGTTCATCTTGGTAGATCATACCTTTGATGAATATGAAGTGTCCCTCCTTATCTTTTTTGATCACTTTAAGGTGAAAGTCAATTTTATTCGATATTAGAATGGCCACTCCAGCTTTTTTCTTGAGACCATTGGCTTGGAAAATTGTTTTCCAGCCTTTTATTCTGAGGTAGTATCTGTCTTTGTCACTGAGGTGGGTTTCCTGTATGCAACAAAATGTTGGGTCCTGTTTACATACCCAATCTGATAGTCTATGTCTTTTTATTGGGGAATTGGGTCCGTTGATATTAATAGATATTAAGGAAAAGTAATTGTTGCTTCCCATTATTTTTGTTGTTAGAGTTGGAATTCCGTTCATGTGTCTATCTTCTTTTAGTTTTGTTAGAAGATTACGCTTTTGCTTTTTCAGAGATGTAGTTCCCCTCTTGTGTTGGAGTTTTTCATTTATTACCCTTTGAAGGGCTGGATTTGTAGAAATATATTGTGTAAATTTGGTTTTGTCACGGAATACTTTGGTTTCTCCATCTATGGTGATTGAGAGTTTTGCTGGGTATAGTAGTCTGGGCTGGCATTTGTGTTCTCTTAGCGTCTGAATGACATCTGCCCAGGATCTTCTAGCTTTCATAGTCTCTGGTTAGAAGTCTGGTGTAATTCTGATAGGCCTACCTTTATATGTTACTTGACCTTTTTCCCTTACTGCTTTTAATATTCTTTCTTTGTTTTGTGCATTTGTTGTTTTGACTATTATGTGATAGGAGGAATTTCTTTTCTGGTCCAGTCTATTTGGAGTTCTATAGGCTTCTTGTATGTTCATGGACATCTCTTTCTTCAGGTTAGGGAAGTTTTCTTGTATAATTTTGTCGAAGATATTTACTGGCCCTTTAAGTTGGAGGTCTTCACTCTCTTCTATACCTATTATCCTTAGGTTTGGTCTTCTTATTTGTGGAGCACTGTTGCAGTGCCTTAAAGATGGTGCTGGCCGAGCTGGAGCCGTGGAGTAAACAAGTCCTTATTTGGACCCGGGGGCGTGCTCACCAGTGGCCTGATTCTACGTCAATGCCTAGTAGCCTATGACTGTGTGAAGCGTGGTATGGGCTCATGGATGGTCCTATGAAAGGTATATAGTCAGACTCCTGGTGGGGCTCGGGGCCACTCTGCTGTAACCGCTGTGCAAGACATTCCTGAGTAAACTGTTGCTGGAAGGACGTGGTGTGCTGGTCCTACTTCCCTGTTGGTCAGGGTTGTCGGCGCCGCACACTTATTGTGTCCTGGATTTCCTGGATGGTTTGGGTTAGGATCTTTTTGCATTTTGTGTTTTCTTTGATTGTTGTGTCAATGTTTTCTATGGTATCTTCTGCCCCTGAGAGTCTCTCTTCTATCTCTTGTATTCTGTTGGTGATGCTTGCATCTATGTTTCCTGACTTCTTTCCTAAGATTTCTAACTCCAGAATTGTCTCTCTTTGTGATTTCTTAATTGTTTCTACTTCTATTTTTAGGTTGTGGATGGTTTTGTTCAATTCCTTCACTTGTTTGTTTGTGCTTTCCTGTAATTCCTTAAGCGATTTTTGTGTTTCCTCTTTAAGGGCCTCTACTTGTTTATTCGTGATCTCCTTTAATTCTTTAAGGGATTTTTTTGTTTCTTCTTTAAGGGCTTGTACCTCTTTACCTGTGTTCTCCCGTATTTCTTTAAGGGAGTTATTCATGTCCTTCTTAAACTCCTCTATCAGCATTGTGAGATATGATTTTAGATCCAAATCTTGCTTTTCTGGTGTTTTGGGATATCCAAGACTTGCTGTGGTGGGAGTACTAGGTTTTGATGAAGTCAAGTAGTCTTGGTTTCTCTTTGTAGGATTCTTGCATTTGTCTTTTGCCATCTGTTGATCTCTGGTGTTAGATGTTCTTGCTGTCTCTGACTAGAGCTTGTTCCTTCTGTGGGTCTGTAAGCCTGAGTCAGCACTTCTGGGAGATCAGTTCTCCTCTGGTAAAACCCAGGTGCAGATGGCTGTGGATCAGTTGTCCATCCTGAGTCCTGGAGTCAGAGCATACCCTGGAGACAAGATCTCCACTTATGGGAAAGGTGCAGAGAGGGCTGTGGATCTGTTGTTCCTCCTAGGTGTGGTCTGAGGTAGAAAGGATCCTGACCTGGCTGCCCTGCCACTTGTGAGGCCTGTGCCTCCTGGCTGGTCCTGCCTTAGAAAATCACTGGAGAGAAAATGGAGGATCCCACCTGAGTCCCTGTGTTAGAGCACTCCCTGAAGGCAAGCTCTCTGCTTTCAGAGAAGGGACAGAGAGAACTGCGGATCCACTGCTGTTGTCATTCCTAGGTGTAGATGGAGGTAGAGAGGTAAAGAGGATCCTGACCCGGCTGCCCTGCCGCTTGTGAGGCCTGTGCCTCCTGGCTGGTCCGGCCTTAGAAAGTCAAAGTCTGACTTCTAAACATTCACTTGCTTATCCAATAAAAGCCTGTTCAATTTTTAGTATCCTTTGAGTGTTTCCATAGAGGGTGGCTGGGTGTGGAGGTTTGAATGAGAATGTCTCTCATAGGCTCATATATTTGAATGTGTGATGCCAGCTGATGGAATTGTTTAGAAAGGATTAGGAGGTGTGACCTTGTTAGAGGAAGTGTGTCACCAGGGGTAGGCTTTTAACTTTCAAAAGCCCTCGCCAGACCCATTCTCTCTTTCTGACTAATCCTGCAAATCAGGACATAAGCTCTTAGCTACTCCTCCAGAGCCAGCCTGTTACTACACTCCCAGACATTATGGACATGCACTAACCTTCTGAAACTGTAAGCAAGCTCCAAATTAAGTGCTTTAAAAAATATCTTTATTTGGTCACAATGTCTCTTTTCAGCAATAGAACAGTGACTGGAACATTGTTCAGTGCTGGGGATGCAGTGTGAAGAAAATGGTATGCTCAACCTGGAAACAAACTCCTATCGTGTGTATGTGTGTGTGTGTGGGGGAGGTTAAAGGATGGGCACTACAAAAGTCCCTGTGGAGGGCAGGATGGCATATATTCATTCCAGAGACTTTGACAGATGCATTTCAGATACTTTACTGCCTTCTTGGCGTTTCTGTGAGGGAGTGTAACAGTGGAGAAAGACACTCTTACCATGACGTAGACCTACAATTTCTGGGAGTCTGATGGAAGCTTAACTTTGGAGATAGGCAGGTGGCTCACAGAGAGGCAGACATTTTAGAGAGTAAACTTAACAAGGTTAAAAAGGGTGGGTGTGGAGCTTTCTTGAAGATGGATTGCCTTTAGGTCTCAGCAGAGGGTGGGTATGAAGAGGACAGAGAAAGTGAAGAACAGTCTAAAGAAGGTGTGAGAGAGCATCTTGTGGAGGTAGAACAGTCAGCAACAAGGGTGGCTCAGGAGGTGAATCTGTGACATGAGGAGACTGCATGAGCCTGCAGTGATATTAACTTCTCATGGAACAACCTTCTGGACCAGAGGAGAAACCTGACAAGTCAGAAATGACTAGTAGATTACAAGGCAGGGATTTCGGGAGCCATCTCCTGTTGCCCAGCAGCACTCAGAGGTGTCATTTCTCTTCTCATACTAGAGGCTGGGAGCATGAACTTGGTAAGGTGAACCCTTTGTGAGCCTCTGTCTGTGTGTACTGGGGGGTGCCAGTCATCAAGGAGGTATAAGAAGGGGGTCATGTTTCTCAAGTAGTTCTGTCAGGACCAGACTTCCCAGGAGCACCCAGGAGAGGCCTCCGCAAGGCACTCTCTACAGCTGCATTGCAGCCCTAATGCCTTCCTCTGCTCACAGAGAGGTTATCAGCTATTGACTAGTCAGGGAGCCCTGCAGGAAGGAGGCAGCCCCCGCGAGCTGCAGTTGCTTCTCCATTGCATCTGCTACAGTCTGCTGAGCCACACAGGTATGGATGGCTTTCCAAATGATGGGTGCATGGGGGTGGGGGAAAGCCACTAGGTGTAGGACACTCTTTCTGAAACTTGACATTAGCATCTGCTCACAGAGCCCTGGTTCAGTGCTCGGGAACTCATTTATAAACAGGAAAACGTGATGGAAGCAAGAGTTTCCTAACTTCCATTTTTTTTTCCCTTTTGTTCTTTCTTTGATTTGCTTGCTTGTTTGTATTTTGGTTTTTTGAGACAGTGTTTCTCTTTGTAGCTATGGCTGCCCTGAACTCAAATTGTAGAACAGGCTGGCCTGTGACTCTCAGAGATATGCCTGCCTCTGCCTCCTGAGTGCTGGGATTAAAGACCTGCGTCATTGTTGTTTGACTTGAGACTTTTGTAACTTTCAGTAGTTTCAGTAGTTCTGACTTGTGCTCTTTGTGTGCATTCATGTATGCTGATTTTTGGCTCTTCATAACCTCTTTTCTCAAAAAAAGATGATTTTATTTTCAATTATGTGTATGTGTCTGTTTATGTGTACAGATGTGTACATGTGAGTGCTTGGAGATCAGTAAAGGGGCTTGGAACCCCTGGAGCTGGAGTTATAGTGGTTGTGAGTCACGTGATGTGGGTGCTAAACTCAGGTCCTCTGCAACAGCAGTAGGTGCTCTTAACCCTTAAGTCAATTCTCCAGCCCCACCTTCATATTTTCTGATGGACCCTGGAAACCGCTCCTATTTTTAAAATAAGGATTATTTTTCCATTTTATTTTATTTATTTATTTTTTTTACATCGAATAGCCCTTACCTCAGCATTTTCCATACGTTTGTTTTGTTTTTCCTTTACCAGTGATGAAGAACCACTACTTTAACTCTTCAGCTTCTTCCCTTTTCTTTTGAATGTCTCCATCTTGGCCACTGGGACAAACTTCAACCCCTACCTAGCAAGCCTTTCCCAGGAACAAATCGTACTTCAGGAGCTAGCTTATACCCAATTCAATCAGAGCATCCCCACCCCCGACTCTTCTGGATCTCTATGTTATGAGAACTCCCATAATGCCTTTCCCAGGTAGGATTAGCTGCAGTTGCAAGGAGATGTTTGCATGTAAGATCAAATATGGTGGACACAGACCTTGACCTTGGATGAAAGGAGCCAGGGAAATCCTTTTATTGAGCACTTACTACATAGGAACACTGCTGAGGTATTTGATGTTCACTTTCTTTCTTAGCATTTGTTCCAGTTGCCTTATAAAACATCCTGACAAAGGCAGCCTAACAGTGAAAGGGTTCCTCTGCTTCAGAGCTCGAGGGCATCATCCACTGTGCGCGAAAGTCAAGGTAGCAGGAGCCTGAGGTATCTGTTTGCGTCATACCCACACTCAAGAAAGATTTGCATGCTTCCCAGTGCTCAGCTCGCCTTTTCCGTTTTGTGCATTCTCGGATACCTTGCCTAAGGAATAGTCCTGACCTCAGTCGAGAAAGGTTCTCCTATATCGATGAACACAATCACAGCAACCCCAACAGCCTGTCCAGAGCCCCATCTTCCAGGTGACTCTAGGTTCCTTCAAGTTTACAACTTTATACTGACGATCACTGGGGGCTTATTGGCTCTGTAAGCGTTATGAAAGAGGGAGATGAAGCTGTTCCCGTGCAAAAGACCGGAGAGCAGGCTGAGGTTGAAGTCACTTGGCCAAAATCTCCCAGTAGGAAAGTGAAGGTGATGAGGCTGGTATCCTCCCGTGGCTCTTCAGGGCAGGCAGGTGTGACTATAATCCTGTAGAGTTTTGTGCGTGGGATACCTTCCCCAGCTTAATACCCTGTTCCCAGGGTCACATGGTCCCGTGCCGTATTTGTGACCTTTGTCTTTTGTCTCCTCAGCTAGACTCTGAGGTCAGGAAAGGCAGAGACCCTGTCTTCCTGCACTTTGCCATACTGCGCCTGCTCAGGACTGGTACTGAGAGGGGGCTGTGAGACATTATGAGTAATGAATGATGGAGCTTAATGAGCTTAGCTACCTCGGGGCACTCACATGGAATCCAGGGGGAAGGAGAATGATGCACTTCTCACCAGCCATGGATTCCTCTCCCACTAGCAAAGCCTTGGGAAAAGAAAGGGCCATGGAGGTGGGAGAGTCAGAGCATTCATCTAAGTTGGAAACACAAGGCAGCAAGATTTATTATTTAATTTGAGAAAGACGTGGGAAAGAAGTTGCCTGCCATGTATTTCTTTCCAATTAATCCAGCGTTCCTCCAGTTTTAGCTTTTCATACTTCATCTTAATGATCTCACATTTGAGATCCAGCTCTGATGTGATTTACTTCATATTTCCTTAAAAACAAGCCCGCCTTTCAAAACATGCATGTGTTTATTGTGAAAGGAATCTTTATAACACACTTACAAACTTGAAGCTGTTATCACTTGCTTAAATATGTGGGTGATATGAAAATGGGTGAAGTAATAGTGGGAAAATGTAATTACGCTTTAGAAGCTTGCCATTGGGCCACCAAAGGACTTGAGCCAGGGTCAGTTTTGTTATGTAAGAAAGTTAATCAAGAAGTGACAAAACAGTGTGTGTGTGTGTGTGTGTGTGTGTGTGTGTGTGTATGTGTACATTTGTGTATATGTGTATGTGAATGTATGTATGTGTTTGTGTGTATATGTGTGTATATGCATATATGTGTGTTTGTGTATTTGTGTGTATGTGTGTGTGTATGTGTGTGTGTGTATGTGTGTGTGCGCACATGGAGGCCAGAGAAATGGCTCAGTAGCTGAAAGCTCTTATTGCTCTTGCATTGTACCTGAGTTTGGTTCCCAGCACCCATGTCAAGCAAATCATAGTAACTCTAGTTCGTCATGGCTTCTAAGGACCTCTTCTTGCTTCCAAAGGTACCTGCACACACACGCACACAGGCACACACACACACACATGCACACACACACACACACACACACATATAGGCACACATGGGTATACATGCATGAATAAGAATAAACGAGTCTTTATAATGTGGCAGAAGAACGGGTTTGTACGTGTGTGTGGGTGTGTGCACACATGTGGGGGTACTTGTGCATGTGGAGACCAGAGGACTACAGGATGAGTCATTGTTTAGGCCTTGCCCACTTTGTATTTTTGACACACGGTTTCTCATTGTTCTAGAACTGACCAAGTTATACTAGACTGGCTGACCAGTAAGCCTTAGGGATCTACCTGTCTCTGTCTCCCAAGTACTGGGATCACAAGAGCATACTACCATGTCTAGCTTTTTGAGGTGGATTCTGGGGATTGGACTGAAGTTCTTGTACTTGCAAGGAAAACACTTTACCAATGGAGGCATCTTCCAAGGCCCTTGTGTGAGACACACTGCTACCACATTGCTTTATAGTTGGAGGCATTTAGAACCAGCAGCCACAAAATGACTCTACTCTGCAGTGTCATGTCTGAGACTTTTCTAAACACACACACAAGCATGTGAGAGGAGGAAGGCTGTGTGTGTGCTTGTGTGTGTGTATTCTTTTATAACTTTATACACATGTACCACACACACACACACACACACACACGTGTTAAGTTTGTCTTATATTGATTAGAAGGCACTCCATCATCAAATGTGGCCCTTGTATTTCCTTTACTGTGATATCTCAGACTAGTAAAAGCAACCTTTCTCCTAAACATCTGGGATGCTTTTGTTTCTTCCTGTCTTTCCTCATGGCCTCATTCTCAGAAGGCACACTGCCTGTAGTCAGGCTCTGATATCTAAGGGCCACCTCTGCTTCCAGACTTAGGGGGCTCAACTTGGGCCAAGCTGGAGACTCCTGAGGTAAGCATTGCCCCCAGAGGAGCAGGTGAACTGAGCCCATCTAGGAACTTCTGCAAACAAGCAAATCTACTTGAAGTCACCTTTTCAGCCCAGAACATTTTATTCTGGTAAAATCTTTTCCTTGCCCCAATTCACTCACTGCAAAAACTAACATAATTTATCTTAGATGCGGACATCAGCTTGGTGTTGCCTTTTTTCTTTTTTCTTTTCTTTTCTTTTTTTTCCTTTTTGGCTTGAGTAACAGCTAAGCCCAAATCACTTGAAGAAAAGAGAAAAAAAAAGCCAGCATCATGCTGCCAATTTGCAGTCTGGAAATAAAAATTAATGTGTGTTTCACCACAAAGGCTGACGAGAGAGAGATGACAGGGGCTCTTTATTGAGTTTCCTTCACCCTGTTTCTGTTGCCGTCACAGAGAGGTTTGGGTTTGCTTTATGGTTCTGGTTGTTCTCCACTGGAAGGGAAGGCACTTGGAATCAGAGAGGAGAGAGGGTGGGAAAGGGTAGGCCTGTGGTCCCTCACTGTTATCCCCACAATAACTCAGGAGACAAGGATGATAAGCCTCCTTCTACAGGTCAGAAACACTTCCGAGGTCACAGGCATCCTCTGAACAGTGGAGGGAAGATTGGACAGAACCACCCTAATGCTAATCCTATGCTATATCTATGGCTCCCCTGCGGGACTGGAGTTTGGAAGTGACTCTCCAGGCCTCTATTTCATGCTCTATCCACATGGGATTATAGGACTTGCCACATTGGGCTTCCCTCTGGACTCATTGTCTTGGGAAATCAACCCATTCCATAGAAGGACATTAGCTGAGTGCCACAGCAGAAATGATCAAGATCTGGGGAGATGGCTCAAATGATAAAAATGCTGGTCACATAAACATGAGAACCTGAGTTCTGATTCCCCACTGTTCACGTCAAAGCTGGCCTGAGCAGACAGCATGCACCATTTCAGAGCTGAGAAGGCAGAGACAGGAAGATCATTGGTGCTGAGGCTGCCTGACCAGTCCTCTGAACAAAGCTGGTGAGTTCCATGCTCAATGTGAGAACTCGTCTCAAGAAACAAAGTGGAGGGTGCTTGAGGAGGACGCCTGATGCTCATCTCTGGCACACATGTGTACCCTCAAACAACACAACACAAAACACAACACAAGAAATGGTCTCTATTTCCTTATGACCTCTTTGGAAATTAATTTATTAAATTTATTAAAAAAGCAAATTTTCTCATGTTGTGTGACCCTCAACCATAGAGTTATTTTTGTTGCTACTTCATAACTGTGATTTTCCACCAAAGACCTTTGGAGTGGAGGTTCCTTTCTCCACTTCTGTTCAAAGAGATAACAAAAGCAGTTATTTTTCTCGACTTCATACAAATATAGACAAGCTAAGGTAGCTTTCCTTCCATTCATGTACAAGTGGCTAGTGCTCAGCCCTAGGTGGCCATCTATTGTAGACCTTCAGGTCTTAGGGTACATCATGGAAAGTGAAGAGTTGGGGGTCAGAAAGACTGCAAGGGCAGGGGAATGGGAGTAAGTGCTGCTGTAGAACACTGTAGAACCTTCTAGACATGACATGGCTCACAGCAACATGAACTCACATCCACCAATTCACAGCAAGACCTGCACAAGACAGCCCATCAGCATTCCATTAGAAACAGGGGACGGCTCCATAAGGCCCTCGCCCCTTGAGCAATGCTTCTCACCCTTCCTAATTCTAAATTTTTCTACTGCTATGGATTGAAATGTAAATATCTGTGTTTTCTGACAGTCTTAGGCCACCCCTGTGAAAGGGTTGTTTGAACCCCTACCTGGTTGTGACTCACAGGCTGAGAACCACGATCCTAGAGGATATATCCCACACTTTCCTGCCTCCTGGATTTAAACTTATTTTTTCCCCACAAGTGAAGAAGCCATGCATTAAGGAGTAGATAGAAAACTCTGAGGTGATTATTTATTCAGGTCAGGCAGGGCCACAGGCCTGTGGAGGTCAGGCCAATAGTGCTCCCTCCCCAGGATGGACGAACAGCTTGACCAAGACCCCAAGAAATTGCAGAGCCTTACTGAAGGCTGTGTGCAGATGGTGGCCCTGCCATCCCTGCCTGTGATGCATTTGTCTGCAGGGTTGGGAACATGCTGGGACAGAAGCAGATGGCTGGGGTTTCCCAGGCTGCCTGTCCAGTGAGTAATGGTTTCCTGTCAGCAGCTGCTGGGTGCTACTGAAGACGCCTCCAATAAAGAGAGGCTAAAGCCAGTGTGCGTGTGTGTGTGTGTGTGTGTGTGTGTGTGTGTGTGTGTATGTGTGTATTTTTATAACCTAATACACATGCACAATGTTCTTTGACCAAAGAATTATTCTATTTTTATTATTATTATTTTTTCCATTCCATCTAATTTCTCTTCTTCAAGGCTCTCTCCTACTTGTGCAGCCTTTTTTTTTTTCTTGTAACATATTTCATTTAATTAGGGGTTGCTTGCAAGAGCATAGGTGTGGGGTTATTTGCTTCAGTGGCAGTGACACATACACCAGTGAGAAATGTGACCCTCCTCCCTGCAGCTGTCTGTAGATAATCTGAGAGGGATTTATGAATTGCTTGCCTGCCTATGATGCAATGCTGATGGGCTCAAATTTGTGCAGGTCTTGGGTAGCCACTGCCACTCTTAAGTTCATGGGTGCAGCAGCCGGGGCCATGTCTGGAAGACAGTGTTTTGGAGTGGCACTGATTCCCAACACTCTGTTCTTAGATTCTTTCTGTTTCTTTTTCTGTGATATTCTCCAAACCCTGAAGGGGTGGAAGAGGTGTCCCATTAGAGCTGAGCACTAAACTATCACTTGTTCTCGGCACTTTGGTCAGTCATGAGTCTCTGCACTAGTTGGGAATAGTTTAGCATCAGGTCCATAGCTCCCTCCTCCCAGGGTCTATGGCCTCCCCAGCCTACCGGCTTTTGTGCAGGTTTATAATATCAGATAGGAACGGAGCAGAATTCAAGCCCAAGCAGAAAGTGTTTGGTTATCCGTGAAACCACCATGTCATTATTGTCCTAAGGAGCACATCTTGCCAGGCATGTTGGTATTGCAATTCAAGTTCACAGCTAGGGGGGACCACTGCTCGTTCTTCTCTCCCAGCAGCCTGCACACCACCTTCTAGCACTTTGAAGTCTGGATAAAGATTTTCTTCTGTGTAGGCCTTCATCTCATTTTGTCCAGGAGAAACTGATAGCACCAGTGCTTCCAATCTTTCAGTCCCTGGGGGGGGGGGAACCACTCCATTAATCTTCAATGTTTGCTGGAATTTTACCACCTTTGTCCCTGGGTAGATGGGCCCAGAGACCACCTGTCTTCTGCCATGGGGAGGGAGCAGGCAACATTCCTTGTTTGGGGCTCACCTACACTTCTTCCCTGCAGCCTGGTTATTCACCACTCTTTTATCTCTTTCCTGTCCATGGTCATGGCTCCTAACTCCAGTTCTTGAGCACCAGCCATGCCATCTCAGGCACTGGTTGGCTGCCTCAAGTTCTGTCACACACAGGGCTCTGGAGATCATTTACTGGTGTGTTGGTTCTACCAATTTCAAGGCCATCTTTTCAGACCCCATTTCACAGTGAAGGTAGATCTTTGCAAAAAAAGACCAGCCTGGACTCTTAACCTCTGGGCAATCTCTCCAGCCCCTTAAATACCTATTTTTGAAGCCTACATATAAATATGGGGTGCTGATGTGATCTGAGTGTTCTCTCAAAATTCTCATGTTGAAACTATTCCTTAATATGGGAGGATTAAAAACTCTGGTGTTCAGTGATTAAATCATGGGGGTTCTGTCCTCACTGATTGAGTTGGTGCCCTTACAAGGTTACTGGGATGGTGTGGGCTTTCCTCATGTAAGGACACCTAGAAGAAAAGATCATTTTTTGAGGCAGTAAGTCATCCCTTAAGACTCTGAGTCTATCATTGACTTGACCTTGGACCTCTCGGCCTCCAGAGCTGTGAGGTGTATTTCCCATTGTTTTTGAATGACCCCACTTAGTTGCTTTGAGTCACAGCAGCTGAGAGGTGCTGATACAGGTGAATGCCTTCATGGGCAGCTTTGGCTGTCCCTGATTATATTTGAGGATAGATGTGGAAGAGGATGAAAACCAGGGCTTCTAGTCTGACGTGGGTTGGAATCCTGCCCTTGTTTCTCACTGGCTGAAGGATTGTATACTGAAGGTTTATGCTGCACTGGCTGAAATAAAGATTTAACATCAAGTTCTAGTTTCTCATTTGGGTGAAATGCTTAGATTAAGCCAATGAAGAGATTCCCTTGCCTGTTATTTTCCTCCTTTCTCTTCTCCCTCTCCTTATCCTTACCTCTTCTGTTGTTGTCTGGGAGAAGGGCTGTCTGGAGCTGTAGACCTGCTTCCCATCGATGCAGCTGGTTGCTAAGCCTGGCCCAATGTCAAGGAGCTGGTCCCATGGGGGAACACTCATAGGGCTGCTGAAGCAAGGGAAATTTCAAAGAGCTGGAAGGGTCCTATGTGGCTCTGTGGTGGGATAGTAGGTAGCTTGTGAGAGTCTCACTCTGTGCTTGTTGTTGAACCCTCCCCGTTTTATACTGGTGACCTGGTGAACAGCTTAATACCTCTGTTTTCGTCCACCAGCTGTATACACCTGAGTAGAGCGCTGACTTGATCTATTTCCATACCATTCACACCTGTGTACCCAATTTAGTTCATCCTTCTTAGAGACAACAGGGCAAGAGAGTGGAAACGGGGCTGTGGTGCTGGATCAACTGGTAAGGTGCTTATTTTGCAAGCACAAGGACCCGAGTTTGACCCTCTGCCTCCCAGAACCCACATGAAAAAGCCAGGTGTAGGGGAATGCATTTATAATTTTGGTGAAGGGGAGGCAGGGACAGGCAGCTCTCTGGGGTTCCCTGGTCAGCCAGCTTAGCCTAATCAATGAGCTTGGCTTGAGACCAGTGAGAGATCCTTGTCTCAAGAAAATAAAGCACAGAGGGTCTGAGTAGATGGCTCAGAAGGTAAGGGGACTTACTGTTTTGCCAGAAGACCTGGGCTTGATTTCCAGCACCCACATGACAGCTCACAATTGTCTGTAAGTCCAGTTCCAGGGAGTCCAATGCCCTCTTCTTGTCTCTAGGAGGCCGTAGGCATGCACATAGTATACAGACACACATACAGGCAAAACTCTCATACATAGAAAAATAAGATAAAATAACTGAAACAAAGAGATGGGCAGAGCGTCTGAGGAACAAGAGTTGAAGTTGGTCACTGGTGTCTGTCTTCACTTGTTCACACACACATATAAACACATATGCATGGGAGGGGGGAGAGACAGAGAGTCAGAGAGAGAGAGAGAGAGAGAGAGAGAGAGAGAGAGAGAGAGAGAGAGAGGGAGCTGAGATTGAGATTAACCTCTGGTATCCAAATGCATGCATGCACACACGTGCACTTGTACACAGAGAAGGGGGAGGGGAGGGGGGAGGGAAAAGGGGAAGAGGAAGAGGAAGAAGAGGAGAGAGAAAAGAATATTAGAGACTTCCCCAAGGTCATTCAATGGCTGGAAAACCCTCCAGCCTGAGCTCACTCCTCGTGCAGGAAGTAGGGCATAAAGCATCAGAACAAGTAGGTATTCCTATAGGAGGAAAAGAGGAATTTGTTTCAGAGGGAGGTTAATTTTCTTTAGATTGTATTGACTGTTTACTCCAGAGGCGTTCCCTTCTAGATCTTGTTTGTGTTGTATCCTGCAGATTGGCTGTTTCTTACCATTCCTTTTTTACAATTGATGAAAGACACACACACACACACACACACACACACACACACACACACACACCCCTTCCTTTCCTTCAGAACCCATTGCTAGGCTTCTCTGCCTCTTCCAGGGTTCCTCCCATGGGTGAGTTTTTAAACATGATGAATTACTGTGGTCAGCCGCAGCAGCGGGTTGAGCCAGGGGAGCCGGCCCTTGGCTCCTTGATTAGCCTGCATCTCTCTAGCAGGCTTGCCAGCCTGCTGCATTTGCAGGCACTGTTGCTGCCGCTGTGACTACTGCTGCTTTCACTCCCCCTATGCCAACAGAGACATCACAAAACACAAAGAGGACATGTTCAGTCCCTGGCCTGGCAGAGCAGAGAGGAGAGGTAGGTGTCCCAGTCAGCTGGCCAAAATGGTTTCATCTGGGGGTTGGATCTCTTCCTCTGGACCTGCCAGGCTTTGCAGTGTCTCTTACAGGACACATTCCAGTGGATTCTGTCTTGTGGATGTCCCCAGGGTGCTAGCTACTCTAACTCATAGAGAGGTACCGTACTCTCGTTTAGGTATGTCCACAAGCAATTGCAGAATGAGACATTTACATCATGTGCTCTGAAGTATCCAGACTAGGAGGGCAAGTTCCTGGCCTCTGCGTCTGCATTCTAGTAGAGTTGTCATCCTCAGGGAGAGCTGTCCCTAGACAGCACATTAATCCAAACAACAAGTGCTTGAGATGCCTGGTGGGCTTCAGGTATTGGCTGGTTGGGGTTGCAGATCATTGGCCAATGAGCTCTGAACTGGAAGATGGGGGAAATCTTTGCAGGGTGCAAAGGTTAGAATCTAACATTTGTTCATCGCCTGCTTGGAGTGGGAAACAGTCTTCGCCTGTGGAGGAGACCTGAGCATGGCCCTGCTTTGCAGATCAGCCTCAGGCATAGAGAGCCCCAGGGCTCCCCAAGGCTGGTGAGTGGTAAGGCTAGCACTGAGCTCCAGAGATTCTTTTTTTTTTTTTTTTTTTAAATTGGTTATTTTATTTATTTATGTTTCAAATGTTGTCCCCCTTCCCGGTCTCCATAACTCTTGATGGCAAGGTGGGTTCTGGTGAGTTTCAGTTGGATCTGGGGGCCAGACTGGGCCAAGGAAGATAGATTTGTTTGGGTTGAACATTACTGTCATAGGTCTGGAGTTAGATGTTTCAAGACCCCCTCCTATCTTCAAGTTAAAGGAAAAGAGAACTCACACAATGCCAATCTCCCTGGCCCTCTAGACTGCCTAGCTCTGCAGAGCTAGGATTCAGGCATGGCCACCGTTAAATAGCTGCCAGAAGAGGAACAAGAAGTGATTCTACTTCCCAGGGTCTTTTTCTACACCTACTGGAGGATGCTGGGCTCCTCCATTGACCACATGCATGGCTCAGGTGAGGTGTTTGTCTCTCCTGAGATTCACTTTCTTTGTGTTTGGGGATGATGAGTGTGGCCACATTTAAGAGTGCCGTAGGGATTAAATAAGTAATATGTAGGTTGCCCCTTGAGTGGAATAAGTTCTCAAAAGAATTAGCTTCGCTTTTTACTATTTGAACACACTCAGGGGCACATGTGTGGGCAAGGCCCATGTGCACACTGTCTGCCTTGGTTGATTTGGCCGGAGGTCAGTGTCAGATGCTGTTCCTCAGGCACCATCCACTTTCTTTTCAAAGGCAGTGTCTCTGGATTTTACCATAAAGCTTGGGATTTACCACCTAGGCCAGGCTGGCTGACCCATGAGCCCCATAGATTCTTCTGTCCCTACCTCTCCAGTGTTGGAATTATAAGCTCACATTTCCATGCTTGGCTCTTTGTTTTAAAAAGGTGGGTTCAAGGATTGAATTCAGGCCCTCATGCATGTAGAACAAGCGTTTTACTGACAGAGCCTTCTTCCTAGTCTTCCACGTATGATTTAATTATCAATTAGACATGCAGCCACAGCTCAATGTTGCTATCTTTATTTAATTACTACTGTGAGCATTATATTTTGTTTATTAGGCTTTCTAGAAACTGTTCAGTATGACATAGAGGGGCTGATGAGAGGCTTACGTGCTGATGTGGGAACAGCCTCGAGCTTGCTATCCCCCTGCCTCAGCCACTCCAGTTCTGGCATTACTGGTGTTCACCCACCATTTGGACTTCTCTTTTGAACTTATATAACAACAAGTTGTCCCAATATCTTTGTCATCAGCCTGGTTGCGCAGTAACTGGGTTCTCTATCAACCTTCCACAGAACAGGTGAATCATCTTATCAGATTCTCATTTTCATTGTTGGTTGCAAAATTGTGATTTTCAAGTCATTCTCTCCCCTCCCTTTCTCTGTGGGAGTGCGCGCGCGCGCACGCGCGCGCGCGCATGTGTGTGTGTGTGTGTGTGTGTGTGTGTGTGTGTGTGTGATACATATTGCAGTTCCCATTTGAAGGTCAGAGGAAAACTTCAAGTTGGTCCTTGCCGTCCACCTTGTTTGGAGACAGGGATTCAGTTGTTTTTTTCTGCTGTGTGCAGCAGGTTAGCTGGCCATTGAACTTTGAGGGATTCTCTTTTCTTTGCCTCCCATCTTACTATAGGACTTCTAGGATTATAGGCACATACAACCATGCCTGGCTTTACATTGGTTCTGGAGAATCTGAACTTAAGTCTTCAGGTTTGCTTGACATTGTCTACTGAGCTGCCCATCACCCTAGCCCTATTGTCTAATTCTGTTCCTTTTAGGCCTGCTCTTTTAAGAAAAAAAAAAATGGCTCTAACCCCCTTCTCTCTACCCCCTATTCCTCCTCCCTCAGTGTTTTAAAATAGCACCAGGACCCTTCAATCTGGACACGTGTGGAGGTTCCCAGATTCAGTTGCTATTACAGTTTGGAGCAGTTCCGACAGCATGAAAATCAATGGAGATCTTTATAAAAATATAGATTCCAGGGTTCCACTCCTGTGAATTCTGATTCAAGAGGTCTGCAGAAAAATATCAGGAAGCTTCTCATTTTTAAATCAGTTGCTAAGCACAGCCAGTTCAAGGAGACAGTGTCTTTCAAGCCATTGCCACTTAATGGGGCAAGAGATGAAGTTTGCACTGCTGTCTATCATCGCTGGGTGGGATGGCAGATGGGGAAGTGTATCAGGGAGAGAAGCAGAAGTGACGGGGTTGTTCATGGACCTGAGATTTCTTCCTACTGCCCTCACTTGGGGATTCAGTCTGTTTCTTGCTGGCCCCGCTCTCCCACATATTCTGTACACCCAGAGCTTTGTTCTGTAGCCTCTGCTCCCTTCATGGTAATTCCCAGGGCTGTTCCAGCCTGACAACAGCATCTCCTAGGATTTTGCTCAGCATACATCATTCAGTTCCCACTTCCCAGATACTGGGTTAGCTGGCAGAGCCAGTGGGATGGGAAGGCTTTCCAGGAAGGTCTTGTGAGGGGCTCAGTTCCCCCAGACTCTAGAGTTACCTGCCTAAACTTTTATGCCAGTTTGTTAGAAACTCAGGAGATCCCCAGTGACAGGTTTTAGGTCATGTGTGCTAGTAACCCAGAGTGAGTATTTTAAACAACTCTCAGGGGATTTAGCTATTAGAAGCCCAAGAACCATGGCTGGAGAGACACTGTGATGAGCCCTGTAAATACTGTGGAGCCTGGAGGGTCAAGAACATCAGGGCACGAGGCTGGCAAGATGAGTTAAACACTGGCTGTTCTTCTGGAGGACCTGGATTCAATTTCTAGCACTTTCAGGGCCACACTCAAACTATAGTTGCAGGAGATCTGATGTGTGACTGTAGGCAAAACTCCAGTACACATAAAGTAATAAGATTAGTAATTATTATAGCTGGGCATAGTGGTACATGTCTTTAGTCCTACACTTGGAGGCAGAAGCAGGTGGATCACTGTGAGTTTGAGGCCAGTCTAGTCTCTACATAAGAGAGTCCCAGGACAGCCAGGATAGAGTCTCTCTCTCTCTCTCTCTCTCTCTCTCTCTCTCTCTCTCTCTCTCTCTCTCTCTCTCTCTCTCTCTCTCTCTCCCCCTCTGTAGAAGCATCAAAGACTGTAAAAATTGCACCAGTATTATTTTTCGTCTGAGGGCACAGGTGTGTTGTGCCCATGGGAGTCAGCTTCTCTCCTTCCACCATGTAGGTCTTGGGACTCGAACTCAGGTCATCATGCTTGTCAGAAGACACCTTCGCCTGCTGAGCCATCTCACTGGCCCCTTGTAGAATCATTTGGAAACCACTGGACTTGGTTGTGGTTGAGGGTTTCCAAACTCTAGCATCCAGTGATTCTGAATTGGAGTATTTTCATTCAGACATAGACCTACACCCCAAGCAGCCTCTTTCAAAGAACAGAGACTGAGAATTCTGTCAGGCATCTCATCTCCCACCCCCAGAAGATCTAAGCAAGCTCAATGCCTGACTGTTGATGATGGGAGTTGGGGTGAGGTGGGACTTTCTGAATTCCACATAGAAAATTCCAGAAAAAACAGTTTGAATTGGAAATGTACAGACTCTTTTCTTGTAACTATTTCCAACAGCATATCAGTTATTTAGGAGGCATTTGTACTCTGTCAGGTATTATAAGTCACCTAGAACCTACATAAGTATATGGGAGGATACAAATGGCTTATGCAAATCCTATGGCATTTTATCTTTTAAATACTTAAAAATGTATTTCAAGTGTTTTAGTTGATTTCCTATTTTCATTTTTCTAGCACAGATTAAAATTACATATACTTAAAAACATTTTTTTTGCATATGAGTATTTTGCCTTCATGAGTGTGTGTGCTCTTTGTGTGCAGTGTCCAAGATGGTCAAAAGAGTGCATTGGAACCCCTGGAGTTGGGAGCTGCCACGTGGGTACTGGGAATTGAACTTGGGTTCTCTGGAAGAGCAGTCAGTGCTCTTAGCTTCTGAGCTGTCTCTTCAGCCCCAGTTTTTTATAATTTTGCTATTATATACCTATAGCATGTGACATTGGGTTTCATTGTGACTTTTATTCCTATAATGTTCTTTGATTATGTCTCCCCACATTAACTCATTTTTCTCACCACCCCTAATCTTCCTTGCCTCAACTATCCCTTTTCTACTTTGATGTCACTTTTTTTTTCCTAGAGCCACCAAAAGACTTAGATCTGAGAATTTACCAAAGTGCATCAACATACCTCAGTAATGAGCCAGCTTAGAAAGGCACTGGAAAAATAAATCCATTTACAATAGCTCACAAAGAAGAAAATACCCAGAAATACTCATGCATCAAAAAGGGGAAGGTTCTACAATGCAAGCTATAAAACACTGAGCAGAGACACTGAAGACAACACTAAAGATGGAGGAAACCCCCATGTTTGTGGATTGGCAGAATTAATATGGCCCAGTGACCACATTACTGAAAATGATCCAGATTCAGTTCAGCCCCCATTAAAACTACTTATGACATTCTTGACAGAAATAGAAAATATAACTCTAAAATTCTCAGGAAAACGCGAAGTCCTCAAGTAGACAAAACAACCTTGAATAAAAGGAGCACTGTTGGAGGCACCACAAGATCTGATTTCCAGTTATTCTATGTACTATAGTATCAAGAGGGTCAGGTCTTGCTGCGATGCTGACTGGCTTGATCTTGTGCAGGACTGCTGTGAACTCATGAGGGCTTTAGTCACTTATGTCTTCAAGATAGCGTTTCACAGCACTCCTCCTCACTTCTGGCTCTTACATTATGCCCTCCTCTGTGATCTTTGTTGGGAGACTTGTAATTGATGAGCCAGTCTCCTTGCTTGTTATGAATACTTTTAGGCTGTTTTTGGTTCCTCTTGGTTCAGTTTTGGTGGGTCATGTACATTTTGAAGTTTGCCCATTTCTTCTGGGAAAAATTCAAATTTGTTGACGGATAAAGTTTCAAAATATTGACTGATAATTTTCTGTATTTCAGTGGTAGCTGTTGTAATATTGCCTTTCAGTTTTTCAGTGCTATCTGCTGCACTGTCCTCCTTTCAAGGCTAACTATTTGATTCTTCTCTCTTTTGGTCGGTTTGAGTTAGGGATTGTCACTATCATTCATTTTTCCCAAAGGTCCAAATCTTTGTTTTACGGATCCTTTGTTGTATCTTTTTACACCCTAACTCTGTACTTCCAGTCCTGGTATCTATAATCTCTTTCTTGTGGGTTTGAATTAAGCTTGATCTTATTTTTCTAAAGCCTTAGAAGGTATCATTAGGTTATTTATTTGAGATCTCTGTTTTTTTTTTTTTTAATAAGATGTAGGAACTCATAGCTATAAAAATTCCCCCACAATTATTTTTGATGTATCTCACACATTCTGCTATTTCTGTTTTCGTTTGATTCTAGAAAATTTAACTTTACCTTTGATTTATTTAATTGCCTAGGTATTATTTAATATTGTATTGTTCAACCTCTATGTATCTGAATAGTTTTTATTACTGTGAATTTCGAGTTTTAACCTGTTATGATCCAGAGAAATGCCAAAAAATTGTCATTGTCTGTTTTTTCCTATGTATTAAAATTTGCCTTGTGTTATGAATGTTATCTATTTTATGAACTGTTAAAAAGAACACTCAGTTAGGTAAAATATTCAATTTATCCCTGTTAAGCCCATTTGATCTATAATGTCATTTAATTTGATGTTTCTTTATCAATTCTATTTCCTGCCATGATTTATTATTTCTTGAACTGGCATAGTGTAATCATGTTAGGTCATTATTATCTTGGGCCAAACTGCCCCTTTATGTCCATAACATTTATATTTTACATATTTGCAGAGTAACTTTTTTTTTTTTTGCATGTAGTGATAATCTTTCTCTATTCTCATTTATTTTGACTTGAAGTCTGTTACATGAGCACAACTACCATGTTTGGATTCAATTTTTAAAGACTATCAATCTTCATATTTTTATCTGTAGTTTGTATCTTTGCTGATGAGATGTGTTTCTTGCAAGCTGCAAAGAATTGATTTAAAAAATTTTAAATTATGTGTATATGTGTGTGTGAGTGTGTGTGTGCATGTGTGTGTGTGTGTGTGTGTGTATGTACATGTATACATGTGTTCCTGGAGGCCGGAAGAGGGTGTTGGATCCCCTGAAGCTGGTGTTACGGGAGGCATTTGTGAACAACACTAAATGGGTGTTAGGAACTGAACTCTAGTCCTCTGGAAGAGTAATAAACATTCTTAACCACTAAGCTATCTCTCCAGTCTCTTGACTTGGTTTTTATTTTTTTTAAGATTTATTTATTTATTTATTTATTTATTTATTTATTTATTTATTTAATGCATGTGAGTATACTGTTGCTGTCTGCAGACACACCAGGAGAGGGCATCAGATACCCATTACGGATGGTTGTGAGCCACCATGTGGTAGCTGGGAATTGAACTCAGGACCTCTGGAAGAGCAGTCAGTGCTCTTAACCACTGAGCCATCTCTCCAGCCCTTGACTTGGTTTTTAAAATTCAGTCAGCCAGCCTTGTCTTTAATGGAATAATTAAGGAATAATCAAGGCTGCACTTGCAAGGTATGAACTACTTCCTCATACTTTACTTTTCTAATGTTGATTTTTCCTTGTTGACATTTTAGCAGCGTTTCCTGTTTCCTGTGTGCTTTTACTTATTTGCTTTTTTCTTTTATTTTGATACAAGGTCTCATGTAGCTCAGGCTAGCCTCACACTTGCTGTGTTGGAGACTGACTTTGAACTCCTGATCCTACTGCCTCCACCTCCATAGTGCAGATATCACACAGGTGCCCCTCTGCCAAGAATTTCCTGTGCTTATGGTATGTGTGTGTGTATGTGTGTGTGTGTATGTGTGTGTGTGTTTATCTTTTCTGCCAGCACTCATTTAAGTATTTCCTGCCAAGGTGGCTTAGTGGGCACAATCCCTTTACTCTATACTCATCTTAGAAGGTCTTTATTTCTTCATTGGTTCTGAAGGTTAACTGTTGAGTATAGTAATTTAGTTTGTTGGTTATTTTCATTTAGATCCTGAAACATTTTACTGCAAGTTCTTCAGTTCTTCAGGGTATCTATTGAGAAATCTGTTGTCCTAAGTTTGTTTTTTGCTTTTGTAAACTCTTCAGCATGTCTCCTTTGTAGTCTTTGTCATTCTTTCTTTGTCCTATACTCTTAGTATTTTAAGTAGGATGTGGCCAGTGTTCCTTTTCTATTAAGTCTATTAGGAGTTCTAAATGTCTTCTGTATCAGGACAGTGGTATTTTCCCCCCCAAACTTGGGGTAAATTTCTGCTGCTTCTTTACTGGTTATGTTTTATGTACTTTTCATTAGATCTTTAAATATTTTGAACCTAAAACATGGATATTTGGTTGTTTGATTATGTCCCTCAAATACTGCAAATCTCTTCTTCATGTTTTACTCTTTTAAAAGATTTTATTTTTATGTTTAACTATAGGCATATGTTTGTGCCTATGCATGTGATTGCAGGTGCCTGTGGAGGTCAGAAGAGGATGTTAGAGCCTCTGAAGTTGGAGTTGTAGGCATTGTGAGTCACTTGACATTGGTGATGGGAACCATACTCAGGCGCTCTGGAAAAGCAGACAATACTGTTAACCACTGAGCTCTCTCTGCAGCCCATGTCTTTTTTCCCCTGCATCTTCTACTGATTCAGGCTTGTCTGTATGTCCTGAAATGTTTCCTTAGTGAGACTATGCTGAAATATTAAATGGGACTTATTCAACTTTTGTTCCTGAGATTTCTACTGGGCTCTTTGTCAAGCTCTTTTTTTTTTTTTTTTAAATTGATCTCACTCATACCCTGCCTTGTCTTCTTTAAATTGTTCAGTTGTTTTTCTTTATTTCCTTGGAATTAATTGATATTTTTAGACCATTCTTTAAACTCTGCATTCTCTATTGCATCTACTTCAATGACTGGGAAGCTTTTGCCAGAAAATTGTGAATGTTTTGATCAATCATGCTGCTTTTTTTTTTTTTTTGCATAGTTCCTCTGTTTCTGTGTTGAGATTGATGCTTCTATGGGGGTAGGCATCTCTTATGCTTTATATGAGAGACTTTTGAGGACCAGTGTTCTTGTGAGAAGGTTTTCTGGGCTTCAGAAGACTACTTTGAAGTAGTGACTATTTCCCACCAAATATATGATTCCCCATTACTCTCTTTTTTTTCTAATTAGTCTATTTTTGACACTACATGCTGTCAGGAGCCTTAGGGTGCTGGATTTTGTGTGAGTCTTCCACAGTCATAACACTTCCAGCAGACTGAGCAGCTGTCATGTATACAGTGGTATATCTAGGGTATGTCTTCTCCGTTTACTCCTGTAGTCATTGACAAAGAAAATGGAACCTGCATGGACACTGTTTCGTGGCAGCCCATTGCATGTATAGAGCTATAGTGCTTGTGTTCTGTCTGATGTAGTGGTAGGGGTAAAAGTATAGCAGTGTGTTTTAGATGATTTCTAGCCATAATTAATTGGATCCTGGTTGCCAGATGAGTATTTTTGTCTTCTCTGTTATTTGAGTTAAAATATTCTTTGAGGTTTTACCAGGAGTGAGTTGAATATTGAGAAAAATGGGCTGATCATAAGCTGGGCTGAGTGTAGTTCAACAGCAGACTATCTATCTACACCACACACTCAAGTTTTGCCTAGAAATGAGAAAACACATGCTAGTAACAGTGACAAATAACAAGCTGGTCACAGAAATTAAGTAAAAAGAAATATCAACCCATGATATGCACAGACCTAATAAGATTAATTCAAGATTGGTCAGAAGAGAAGTAGCATAAATAAAAAACCTTTTAAAAGTAAAATAAAAATTTGAGAGTAAAGAATGATTGGAAATAAGTTAGAATAGTGAATAGTGAAAGCGGGGGAGACAAGGAATGGAGGTCAATGGAGACCATATAGCGAGGGAAAATGAATAATGAAAAAAACCTATGATTGGAAGAAAACAAGAGAACAGTATAAGCATTATGAATCACTTAGAAAATGTAAAGGGAGGCGCACTAACATGCCCAGGATCAGAGGTGAGGTGGACACAACATCTGTCCCAACACCGAGAGTAACTGGGACCAGCAGGACCAGGCACACAGGAACTCTGCCAGCCCAGTGGCTCAGGTTTTTTCCAGTCCGACAACACCCAGAGGAAGCTCCACTACCAGGGGTTCTAACACACCCAGGATCAGAGGTGAGGAGGACACAACATCTGTCCCAACACCAGGAGTAACTGGGACCAGCAGGACCCAGGCACACAGGAACTCTGCCAGCCAGTGGCTTGGGTTCTTTTCAGTCTGTCTGGGCTGGCCAGTGCCCTGAGCAGATCTTGGGCGCAAACTCTGCAGTCATTTCCAAAACACCCAGAGGAAGCTCCACTCCCAGGTGCTTTAATAAGCCCAGGGTCACAGAATTCCAGAATCCCAGGATCACAGAGACAGCTTGACTCTGAGGAGTTCTGACATAACCAGGATCACAGGAAGGACAGGCCCCAGTCAGATTTAGCAATGGCAGGTAGTACTAGAGATAACCAGATGGTGGGGGGCAAGTGTAAGAAAATAAGCATCACAAACCAAGGTTACTTGGTATCATCAGAACCCAATACTCCCACCATTGCAAGTCCTGGACACACCATTACACCAGAAAAACAAGATTCAGATCTAAAATCACTTCTTATGATGATGATACAGGACTTTAAGAAAGACATAAATAGCACCCTCAAAGAAATACAGGAGGACACAGGTAAACAGCTAGAAGCCTTTCAAGAGGAAATACAAAAATCCCTTAAAGAACTACAGGAAAACACAATCAAACAGATGAAGGAAATGAGCAAAACCATCCACAATCTAAAAATGGAAATAGAAACAATAAAGAAATCAGAAAGAGAGACAACCATGGAGATAGAAAACCTAGGAAAGAAATCAGTAATTGTAGATGCAAGCATCACCAACAGAATACAAGAGATAGAAGAGAGAATCTCAGGGGCTGAAGATACCATAGAAAACATTGACACAACAGTCAAAGAAAATGCAAAAAGCAAAAAACTCCTAACCCAAAACATCCAGGAAATCCAGGATACAATGAGAAGATCAAACCTAAGGATAATAGGTATAGAAGAGAGTGAAGACTCTCAAGGTAATGGGCCAGTAATTATCTTCAGCAAAATTATAGAAGAAAACTTCCCTAACCTAAAGAAAGAGATGCCCATGAACATACAAGAAGCCTATAGAACTCCAAATAGACTGGACCAGAAAAGAAATTCCTCCCATCACATAATAATAAAAACACCAAATGCACTAAACAAAGAAAGAATTTTAAAAGCAGTAAGGGAAAAAGCTCAAGTAACATATAAAGGCAGGCCTATCAGAATTACACCAGACTTCTCACCAGAGACTATGAAAGCTAGAAGATCCTGGGCAGAGATGTCATGCAGACCCTAAGAGAACACAAATGTCAGCCCAGGCTACTATACCCAGCAAAATTACCTTAGATTATTAAATACCTTAGATTATTCCACGACAAAACAAAATTTACACAATATATTTCCACAAATCCAGCCCTACAAAGGATAATAGATGGAAACATCAACATAAGGAGCAAAACTACACCCTAGAAGAAGCAAGAAAGTAATCTTTCAACAAATCCACACAAATTCCACCTCTCACAACAAAAACAACAGGAAGTAACAATTACTTTTTCTTAATATCTTAATATTAAAATTAATATTACCAACATATCCTAATCAATTGAAATCCAAAAATATGAGGAATTAGAAATTTGTTGATTGTCATCCAATGGTCTGTCTAGTTTGGTAATTGAAGAAATAGGTCCAATATTATACAATCCATATACACTTTCAACTTGTTTGTTCATGACACTGTCTTGCTGTGTACAACATAATGGTCTTGAGATCTTGCTTCTCTTATCTCAACCTCTCTATTAGTAGTATTGTTTATTTCATGTTTTTACACTATACTATGGTTTTCAGAACAGCTAACATATTTTAAAAGTATTTATATACCCAAAAGAAATGTAGACAATTAAATTGGGAGGGGGTTTGTAAGAGAACAACAAAGAGTAAGACTGAATGCTTTGCTTGACGTTTGTAACTCTTGTATCATGGTTGCAGAGTAAGAGCCAAGATTTTAAGCTCTACTAAATATAAAATAAACAAACAAACAAAAAAACTTTATATATTTATGTTCATTTAAGAAAATATTATTAGTGATGTATTATTTTGAAATATGCAGTTTGGAGTATTTGGAGTTATTTAAACTTTATATTGAGAAAAATATGTATTTTCAGTATTGCCGTAGACAAGCATCTACATAAGACTGTTAGATTGATTGTTGTTTTATATCAAACAACTTTTATAATACTCATTTTTGTTGTCATAATATTTTATACATTTTAAGGAAGATGACAAAAAAGATATTGTAGGTATTGAAGAGAGGGTCTCTGGGAGGATTTGGGGTACAATAAGAAAACAAGAATGTGATTTAATTCTATTTACTTAAAATATGTTTTTAAATGTTAACACATTTAAGTAAATTGAAATCATATAACTTTTCTCATTATAATGCAGTAAAACTAAAAAAAAAAAAAAACAAAGAAAGAAAAGAAAATGTAAAGGGAAAGTTGTAGAATGTAAAAGAAGTGGACTGGAGAGATGATTCAACATTAAGAGTACTTTTTGCTCTTGCAGAGGACAGAATTCAGTTCTCAGCACTCCTGCCAGACAGCGTACAATCAGCTGCAACTCCAGCCACATGGGATCTGATGTCCTCTTTTGGCCTCAGCAGGCATTGCACACATGTATGTATACTAACATGTAGACACAAACACATACTTAAAAATAAAAAAGTAACCTAAAAAAAATAAGGAAAGAAAAAAGAATGCCTTGTATCCACTGGGGCCATTCTGAGGGCAAGTGTGCCCCTCCTATCTCTTCCTATTCTCCTACCTTTCTGTTTTTGTGATAGAAGCAAAGGTGAGAATCATAGCTTCCTTCTGTAGTTGTTACTCATCTGTGTGTCAGTGGGAATGCTCTGGGGCTGGCAGTGGGACTGGGGCTGGTTGGAAAAGCTTCATTTCTCTGTTCATACAGAATCATTCTTTTGACTGGTGTTTATTTCAGACAGATTATCTTCAAGTACTCAAGATTCTCTGGTATGAGCTCAATGATATGTCAGGATCCTGGGGCTCTGGTGATGCTCATCTGGAGATGAGGGTGCAAGGTGTGCTGGGTGAAGGGGTTGCAGGTCTTGTATTATCCAGAACTATGGCTCTCTGAGGCTACTTCTCTACTTGCACCTGCTCATATTCTGCCTTTTTTTTTTTCAGTCCTACCCCTAAGATGTTAGGTTTCTGTTTTTATCCCCCGCTTCCCTTCTCACTCTTACTCCAGCCCTGCTCGCTCCAGCTGCTGCTTCACCCCCACCCCTGCCCTCTTACTCTGGGCCCACTTGCTCCATAGGTTTGTTTGTTTGTTTGTTTGTTTCTCATTACAGATGGTTGTGAGCCACCATGTGGTTGCTAGGATTTGAACTCATGACCTCTGGAAGAGCAGTCGATGCTCTTAACTGCCAAGCCATGTCACCAGCCCTTCTGTTTGTTTTGAGACAGGGTTGTATGTAGCTCAGGTTGACCTCAAACTCATTCCATAGTAGAAGATGACTATCACCTATCCATCCTTCTGCCTCTTCCTTTTGAATGCTGAGAGTACAGGCTTGTATTACAACACACTGTGTATTTGGTGTTAGAGATGGTGTCCAGGCTTTGTGCATGCCAGGCAAGTACTCTACCAAGCAAGCCACAGTGCCAGCCTAAGCTGCCAGGAAAGGGAAAACAAGCTGCGCTCAGCTGTGTCTATCTGACTCTGATCTTACTGCAAAAATTCTCTAATGCGTCAGTAGTGGTTGTGCTGAATGTACCTGGGCCCCGGTGTAGGTGTGGCTGGACAGTGCCAAAGTTATTTTCTGTGAGTTCTTGGAGAAAAAATTAATTCCAAAGTACCCAGCTTGCGTGGGTAACATTCTTAAGATGGCTCACCATCATATAGGTCGCGTGACCTTCTCAAGATGACTTACCATCATATAGCTCAGGTGACCTTCTCAAGGTGGTGCCCTGCTGCATACCTCCTTGGGGCTCTTCTCATACTAGCTTACAGTGTGACTTTCAGCTCAGCTAAGTTCAAGTTTTCCTTTTGCTCTACATCTCACTCCATGTCTATTTCCACCCATTATGACTGTCCCTCTTTCCTTCTTTGTCACTTATCACTCTGCCATGTTTCTGGTAGGTGGTAGTTTCACCACTGGTGGTTTCTCTAGAACCAGATTCTAAGTTTCTGCCTGTGCAAGTCTTAGAGTCCCTACATTCTCTCTGTCACCACCTCTTGAGCATCTGTTCTTTTCCCATTTTGATCCCACAAGGTAGAAAAGCTAGAAAGGATGTGTGCATCAGTTGATGTGAAAACTTAACCCTTACCTCAAAGGGAATAGTTAGTCTGGATCCAAATATGCTTGACCATGGCCTTGGAACACAAATTTTGATTACCCCAAATTCTATGTCCCCACATAGAAGTAGTTTCACAAAGTTTTTTTTTTTTTTATAGTAACAGAACAAAGAAAATCATAAATCAAGACATTTTCTGAAATGTCAGAAAGGTGGGTTACAGCCAAGTGGAGAAACCTCAGCTACAAGCATTAGCTGTTATCTACATCATTCTTAAGCCTTTGGTTACTAGAAATTAGAGTTTGTTAAGTTAATGCATTCCAAAGATTTTGGTTTTTTAAGTCTGCTGGCTACAGGATGTTAGGTCTGACTTCATCTGTTAGTTATAGGACGTTAGGTCTGTCACAGAGGTGGACAAGGAATGGCTTTTTAATAGGCTAATAATAGCTCATGATAAATTGTAATTAGACTCTGGACCTGCAACAGCTCAAGCTCTCCATATCACTGAAGTTCTGGTTAATCAATCAGCCTTTGCAGACACAGTGTCTTTCTGGAAATTCTCACTCATATTTCCAAGATTGATGCCTCAAGACCTTTGCTCCCATGATGCTCAATGTGGAGGGCGTGAATGCCTACAGAGTTTTGTATCCCCAAGGCTTATGGAACCAGCTCTTTATGAATTTAAGAGAACAGCTGGGTAGGACAGGGTGAAGTAGAGAGTCAGTGCTGTGAGCAAAGAGGATTACTTTAACAAATATACTGATAAAGCTCAATGGTGGATTTGGTTTATCATTCATAAAGGCATATGTTTATGTATATGTACATACACACACACACACATTTATATATCGGCAACTCTAGGTTCAGGGGGAGATAGTATCTCAAAAAATAAGGTGGACAGTGTCTGAGGAACAACACCTAAGGTTGACTCCTGTACTCTGCATGTTTGTATACATACATGCATGCCATCCCTTATACGAACACACATGCACACATACACGCAGGAAGTGGGTATCATATTTATGTATGCATAAATGACCCACACTGAATGTACATTTATAAGATGAGCTGTTTATATTTCCTCTTGACTATCAGGCTTACCATTCTCTGTTATTATACATCCTTCTCAGGGCTATGTAGAGTTTTCTGCGTGTAGGATCATTCTATTGATTCCTGGGTTTGGGTCAGGACCTGAGCATTGGTAGGGCAGGCACCTAGAATAGATCTCCAAGACATCTGTACTTCTAAAGGAACATAGGCTCTCAGAGCCTAGTCATGCTTTCAGGACTGAGTGAGACCTTTAGGCAGGAGAGAGTTTTTAACTTCTTTGATGTGGGCTAAGACATTTCTACATAGTCTTTGCCTCAGTAGCATTAGGTACAGTTGTAATTTTGGGGGACCAAAGCAGATTAAACCATGGACTAGTAAAAGATGCAGAAATGAGTTGGTTGGGCTGGGCCATCCCAAAGTGGAAGCTGGGATTGGTCTTAGCTGTGACTTGATATGACCCCAGAGCAGCTTCTGGGAAGAGGAGCTACTGTGGCTGTAGATAGAATGCATGGGAGGGAGGACTGTAGACCTACCTTGGGTTCTGAAGAACCGGGACTGACCTTGGCAATGGTTCCCCCTGATAGCCAGGGGTCTCTTAGGCACTGTGCCAGGCCATCAGAGTGTAGAGTTTTGGTGGCTCCTATTTGGTGTTCTCTATTAGGACATAAAATAAAGAACCCCAAAAGGAGGGAGGACAGGCATCAGGCATTGCTCTTCTATCCCCTAGCCTGCAGTGCCTTCTAATGGGGGAAAAGAGGTGATAGTTGGGATTGTGGGACATGATCATTGTGTACCTCTTTGAAGCAACTCGGCAATCTGATTATTGTATGCCAGTTTGTCCAAATGCCAGAGCTCTGTGAAACATGGTTTAAGAGTTTCCTGTCTAGAATTTGAGTAAATATGGGAAAAATATGAAGGTGGTGGTAGAAACAGGCTGTTCTGAGTCTTGCATTCTGGACTAGTCTATGCCCTAACCCTACTTTGAGATTGTGCACTATGTCATGTGCACTTTAGGCCTCAGTTTTCTTACCTGTGCAATGGGGTCTTTGATGGCTACTACTGGTTTCTGGGAGCTCAGAGGAGAGCAGGGTGACACTAATAGTAAACTGCTTTGTTTTCTTGCAATTCCATCTTTTCACAGTGTGAGGGGCTGTGCTGGTCTCATTGCTGAGTCATGACGCAGGTGGCTCATCCCATTTCAATAGAAAGATAAAGAAAGTCAGACTTAAGGTCTTAAGCACTGAGTCCAGAGAGTAGCAGCTGGGTCCAGAGAACAGAAGCTAGGGTTCAGGTAGTGAGTCCAGAGACAGCAACTCGAGTTCAGACATTGAGACAGAGAGTAGCAGCTAGCCAGAGTCTCACTATGGGTCACTAAATTCCTTTCCCCATATCCTATGGATCATTGTACTTTACTGCATGGTCTGTACAGACATTAGATGGTGCACTTTATAAAACTGGACAGTCACAGGCCAGATGAATTCAGTATTCCTGAGAAGCCACCCATCTGAAAAATCACCATCTCCCCATGCTTCCATCTCAGACACTTTTGTCACGAGAGAAGAGCAGAGAGATGTCTAGTTTTCATCTGACCATCCTGTTGCCTCCCCTGATGATGTGTGGCTCTCACATGCTCCAGTTTTCTATGGATTTTAGCTAGGGTACAAATGATGATTCTAGTTGGCATACAAAATTATGGGTCTCATTATGACATCATACAGGTATGCCATTATAGAGTATTCGGGTCTGTTTCCTGCCGCTTCCTCCCCCACACTTCTCCCTTACCTCACGTAGTCTTCTTTATGCTTTCATGCCATGCCCTTCTACTCATCTCCTACCCCCCCCCCCCCCCCCTACAACCGCCCCCCCCCCCCCCGCATACCCACACAGCCCCACTCATCCACACAGCTAAATCTAGATTTGGTGTTTGAGGTTAATATGCCGTACTTTGTTTTTCTCCTCTCTCCATTATTCTCTCTTGTTCCTCATTCACTTTAAAACACTTATTTCACTCTCAGATGGGCAGCTTAGCAGGAACATTGAATTTGCATGGCCTGTGGCCTGTGACTACCACCTTTTATAAAATGCACCCCCTAATGGCCATGCACACCAAGCAGTGGAGTGCAACGAGCCACAGGCTAGGAGGCAGGAGGTCTGGCGATGCATACTGAGACTCCAGCCCAACTTCTGCTCTTTGGATTTTATATTTTCTTTTTAAGATTAGAAAAAAAATTGTATGTGTAAATACACACACACACACACACACACACACACACACACACACACACACAGAGTACAGATGGAGCCCAGAAAAAGGCATCGGATTCTCTGAAGCAGAAGTCACAGGCAGTTGTGAGCTTTATAACATAGGCGCTGAGAACCAAATGTAGGTCTTTTTTTTTTTTTTTAAACTTTTATTGCATTATGATGAGAAAAGTTACATGATTTCAATTTGTCTGAATTTGTTAACATTTAAAAACATATTTTAAGTAAATAGAATTAAATCACATTCTTGTTTCCCTTTTGTACCCCAAATCCTCCCAGAGACCCCCTCTTCAATATCTTTTTTGTCATCTTCCTTAAAATGTATAAAATATTATAACAATAAAAATGAGTATTATAAAAGTTGTTTGATTTAAAACAACAATCAATAGTGTTATGTAGATGCTTGTCTACAGCAATACTGAAAATACATATGTTTTTCTCAGTATAAATTTTAAATAACTCCAAACATATTAAGTATATATTTGAAAATAATACATCACTACTAGTATTTTCTTAAATGAACATAAGTATATAAAGTCTTTTTGTTTGTTTGTTTTGTATTCAGTAGTTTAAAATCTTGGCTCTTACTGTGGTACAAGCCCAAGATAAGAACAATTTTTAGACATTGGATTTCATTGTAATAAGACTGTACTTCAATGACCCTCAAATCACCGAAGGATTTTACCTCCATCATAGCTAAGCTGAGAGTTGACAGTTCTGCTGCGCCAAGGAATGAATTGTAGGCATGATATTTGGATACAGACTTCCTGCTATGGTCAAAACTATTTGACTTGAGTGAGTGACTTTATTCTCAGGCCACAGAGAACAAGTTACACCAAATGTGGGTCTTATGCAAGAAAAGTAAGTGTTCTTAGCTGCTGAACTGTCTTTCCAGCATGTATTTTTGCATACAATTATATAGATTTATATATACCAATGTATTATTGTATTATATGTATATCTCTATATAACATACTTATCTATCACCTATTTGTCTGTCTGTCTATCTGTATCTACATAGCTCATATACATATATACTGAAATCTAGACTTCACATATGAGAGAAAGCATGCAGTGTTTGTCTTTCTGGTAAGTTTTGCTTACCATGATATCAAGTTCTATTCAGTTTCCTACATATAGTATAATCTAACTCTCCTTCTTGGCTGAGCAGGACTCCACTGTGTGTGTGTGTGTGTGTGTGTGTGTGTGTGTGTGTGTGTGTATATATATATACTATATATATGCTACCTTTTCTTTATCCTCTCATCTGTTGATGGTCATCTGGGCTACTTTCCTATATTGTTGGCTATGATTAGTGCTGTGAAGTACATGGATGAGCAGGTATTGAGTGGTCCTTGTCTCTCTTTTTCTAGGACTCTAGGACACCTGTGATAATCAGTCAAGGAAGCAGAGAGGTGGAAGGGACTCAGCTGCTCATGAGACTAACACAAGAGAGCCTTAGGCTTGGTGGATGTTGTGTTGTGGTGGAAGAAAGTGTGAACTTAGATCCTCATAGCTGCGCTTAGATGTATGTACCCCTGGCTCTGACAGGGGGGTGTCAAGGTACTTGTGATACTTTGAGAAGGCCACCAAACTCCCCTGGGTCTCAGTTTCCTAACCTGGGAACAAACAACAACCAAAGCTTGCAGGATTGTTACAGCTTTCAGACAATTAGCTTGCCTGGTGTGGATATTAGAGTTGCTGGTCAGAATTGCATGTTTTTATTGTTGATGTGAAAGTATTTTTATAAAACTGGGGCCAAGGGCTTTGAGATTGCTGGCTACTTTATATGTTACTGATGGTCTGTACTTTGTTCTCTGCTTTGAACCCGTTGGCTTCAGCACAACCTCTATGATGTAATCTCGAAGCATGTGGCCAATAGGAATGTTTTCATTGTTTCTTCCTTATGAGCTTTGCTCCTCTCCTCAAACTGATGAACAATTTTAGCTTGCTAAGCAGAAGTTCATGACTGTTCTTCCCCCCACTCACTTCAGTCACCAATCTGAATGATATTCATTTGGTATTGGCTGAGAAGATGGGGGGTCTGATGATGGGGTGAGTACAGCTTGTGAGTTCGTCTTCCTCGTATTCTCAAGCAACCCTTTCTTGGTTTCTTGATTAAGTGCCAATTTCTTCTCACCTAGGTCAGACAAAGATTTAGGGGAAGCAACAGGGGAGAATCATGATAGAATTTTAGAGCCAGAGGGACTCTCACTGGCCTTGGGTTTATAGCCAAGAATTTAGTCCTGGGAGTCCTGGGTCCCAGGCTGCTTAAGGACACCTGAAAGCTTCTCTACTGTCCTCTCACTGTCTCAGCTGCTTGCTTGTCCTGTTCAATGGCTCCTGTGGTTGGTCCCCTGTCCTCTCTTGCCTAGCTTGAGCTAAACAAATGTTCAACTTCAGCAAAGCCTGGACCTACATGTTGCCTGCAGGATGATAATTTTTCTTTCCGCACAAGGGTTGGAGGAAGCAGAGTGTATTATATATACACAAGGCAATAACTTAATAGCTCCCATTTAGTAGGTGCAGAAGTAGCTGATGTTACTGTTGAGAGTGTTGGTTTGCCAGTGCTGGGGATGGACCCCAGGGCCTTGCATACTCTGGGGAAGTGCTCCACCGCTGAGCTGCAATCCCAGTGCTTTTGGAGAGTTTTATTTCTCTGAGCACATTCCCATGCTGGGCACGTGCTGAGCCCTGCAGCCCTGTGGGGTTGAGAGTATCATATATAACGTTTATTTCCCCATTCCTGTCTTATTTGTTGTCTCCCCAGCTTCACAAATTTCCTACAGGAATTAACACTGAAAACCTTGAAACAGAGCATTCTGGGCTATTTCAGAAAGCAGAGATACCGCTGTGCCGCATACACGTGCAGCACGAGGTGGGGCTTGGAAGATGTGAGGAGTCAAGGTGAGAAGATGGGTTACTATGGACCACGGGGGAGGATTTAGACAAACTGTATCTTCACACTGGTGTTTTTGGTGTTCCGTGGGGTGGGGGGATGTGATGATAGCTGAAGACATTTTGGGACGTCATAGCTGGAGGAATGGGTGAGCCTGCTACTGGCATTGGTAAGGACCAGGCATGCTGCCACACACCATACCGTAAGCCGGATAGTCCTGACTGAGTTATGCTGCATGGCATCAGGGATACTTCCTGTCTTAGCTTCACACCTGCCTGGTAGTTTTGTCTTTGGTTTTCATAAAGTATAGAGGAAGAGGAGAGAAGGAACAAAAGGAGAAAGAGGAGGAAGGCAGCTAATATTTTTCTATGTAATGGGGCCTCTTCTGTGGTTGCTGTTGAATGGGGAAAGCAGGTTTCATCAGCATGGATAGTTGGGGCTAGGGAAGACTGTAGGCTTCCTGGGGAGAAATGACGAGGATGGAAACTCCACTCAATGCTGCAGCAACTTTACCTTACTGTGCCTTGGTTCTCATGCCCATCCAGGGATAATGATAGACATCCCTCTCAGTGGGTTGCCACAAGGTCAGAGAACAGATCTAGCATGGGGAGACCACCACACACTCATATCCATTGTTAGGGGAGGAATGATATTGCTGTGTATGTGTCACTGCTCTTTTATTAAAATTCTATAGACTGTTTAGTTATGTAGGCAAGACAGGTGGAACTGGTCGTATTCTTAGGGCAGGAGGCTGTGTTTCAGGATGGTCTGGAGGACAGAGAAATGAGCTCATGACAGACCGGTGGTGAGTGTTGATGGAGCATCTGTCGTGGTTCTTGTCATGTTCTTCAGCCAGTGTCTCTACCTGACTCTGCCGAGTCCTCAGCTCCTCTAGCTCTTGGCTTCATTGCACATCTGTGTCACTCAGGCTTGTCCCAAGCTTGTTCTTGCTGCTAGCGGATCAAGGACACTTTTGTCTTTACTGACGTGGACAAGAACTTTTGGGAGAAGATATTGAGTCACTGAAGGTTCATACTTAAGCAGATTAAATGGAACAGTTTCTTTCCCATGATTGTTTATGGTGTATGTATTATATATATGTGCGTGTGTGTGTGTGCGTGTGTATGTGCGTGTGTGTGTGTGCGTGTGCGTGTGTGTGTGCACGCATGTGTGCGTGTGTGTGTGCATGTATGTGTGTGTGTGTGCGTGTGTGTGCGTGTGTGTGCGTGTATGTGTGCATGTGTGTGTGTGCATGTGTGTGTGTGTGTGTGTGTGTGTGTGTGTGTGTGTGTATGTCGGTTTTCAACAAAGCTATAAATTCTGTTGTGGCTTTCCTTTGGAGCAGAGATGAGACATGACTGGGAGGATGGGAGAAACAAATACCAATGTTCTCAGAATATCAGCTTTGGAGTGATGTCCAGAAATGGTCTAATCTTGATTTTATCCAGAAATTGGTTCTTTCTTTCTGGATTCTATGAAATGGTCGCTCTGGCTGCTCCGAGGCTTTCCTTCCAGAGGATGGCAAGTACAGAGGGGTGGGCGTATTTAGCCACAGTCTCCCTTTTCTCCATTGGGCACAGTGTTTCTTCCCATGATTCCCTGCCTGATCTATGGCTCCTCCCCTCACACATGCTTCTTGACACTGGAATTTCCAGATCTCAGCTAGGATCCCTAGCCTCAGTTTATTCTGATTTCCCCAGTTAAAAATGCTATTAAATGTCGTTTGTGTGTAGGGTATTGTGGTGGGTGTTGGAATAGAGTGACAAAGAGACCTAGAGATGAGGGGAACTGTACTTCCACTTTGTCACCACACGGCAACATCCAGCAAGCCATTAGACTAGTCTGGTTGCATGGGTTGGGGGCGGGGGAGGGGACTTTGCTGCATCGCTGAGGGTTAATAAACAAATAGCAGGCTCTTAGATCCAACCTGTCTGCACACTGTTAGCACCGAGGAACCGTGAGCAGCAGTAGGATGCCAGTGCTCAGGTTGAGTAAGTTTGCAATCATGAAAGTTAAGAAAGTAACACTGGAGTAGTTGTACAATGTGAGTGGGAGACAGCCAGGTGACACGGCTGAATATGGAATAGAGCAGTTAAGGCAGACTGAACAGCATCGGTAGAAGGCTTTGGGCAGGGTTGGCCTGGAGTCAGAGTGGTCAATACTTAGCTAGTAATGAGCCATGGAGCCAGGAGTGGTATGGTGTATGACTTCACAGGTCATATGAAGGAGCCTTGGGTCTTCTGAGTATAATGTCCAGGCACTACAGGGAGTCAGTAGGAGTAGGACAAAGATTTGTCTTTTAAGACCATTGTGGCTGACCCATGGCTTCTATGTCTGTGAGAGTCTATGGCATCACTATATCTTTTCTTATTTGGGTTGGTGCTGGAGATTGAGCCTAGGACCTTGTGGATAGCATGTACCTTTTCCACTGAGCTATACCCCAGTCCCAGCACCTCTTGTTTTTTTTGTTTTTTTTTTTTTGTTTTTTTTTTTTTTGGTTTTTTCGAGTCAGGGTTTCTCTGTGTAGCCTTGGCTGTCCTGGAACTCACTCTGTAGACCAGGCTGGCCTCAAACTCAGAAATCCACTTGCCTCTGCCTCCCAACTGCTGGGATTAAAGGCATGTGCCACCACTGCCCGGCTCCAGCACCTCTTTTAATCCTTCCATTTCTAGTACCTTCCTCACCAGCACCATCCAGGATCATCCTGGCTCTTCATGTAGTTTTAATAAACCATCAATTTTCATCCACATTCTCATCCCATAGGGCCCCCGCTTCCACTTACTGATCTTCAAGTCCCCCCCAAGGAATTATACAATAAAAGCTTAAAGTATTATCCCACACAGAAGAATGAAAATCTTTTAGGCCGGAAAATGTTTGATTACAAGAGCGCAGAGACTACAGTTGCACAATGCCAGGCATAATATCATGTTGGGTGGGGGCAGCTCAGGACTGCTCAGGGAGGGGGCATTCTTCAAGAAGGGAAAGGGGCAGTCAAGACATCCCAAGGCAATCCTACCTGCCTGGTCTCCTGCTGTAGCCATCTAAGACACAGGCGTCGGCGAGACCCTTGAGCCGAGTAGGCTTTGTTGGCTGCCCCCTCTTCCCCCAGAGGCTCCTGCTCCATGGTTTGCATCTCTGCCTCTCTTTATGCACAGACTGGAATAACAGGGCGAGAGTTGGCAGACTGGGAGTGACCTGCTGACATTACAGTGACAGATCAAATAATTTATTTTCTTCTAAATCCGGATTATGCCGTGTAGCTCCCGGGAACTATTTTTGTGCCCATCAGTCTTGTTCTCATTGATTGTGTGTGTGTGTGTGTGTGTGTGTGTGTGTGTGTGTACAGCCAAATCATTTATGCAAAGAAATGCATATGTGTGTATGCACACACACCCCCGAATGTACACACTCGATCCCCCAACCACATATACAAGATACTTCATCTCTAAGAGCACCCACCATCATAATGTACATAGTTTACCTGTATATACCCATGCATGTGACTTTTCCAATTTTGTTGAATTTTGACTCACAAGTGGTATAGATCTGGGGTACATATGCATGTATACATATCTTTATACACATCATGAGATGACAATAGCCCTCAGGCTAGTTGGTACAGCATCTTCTTGACCAGGGGACCTCCTCCATGGTGAGAATATTCATGAGCTATCCTCTGAGCAAATCTAAGGACACTGAGCAGTGCTGCGAAGCATGCTACATTAGAATCCAGAACTCATTCCTGTTTTCATGACTGGAGCCACCCTCTCCCTGCACAGCACCCTGTCAGGTCCCCATACCCACACTTTTACCCTTTGCTCATATTTTTTGTCATTCTGTGCCTTGCTTATTTCACAACAAGACATCCACGCTCATCCATGTCGTCATCGTACGTGGAATTTTCTTTACTTAGGGCTGAATACTATTCCATTCTGCCTCTATATACATATTAGTTTTCTTTTTTCGGATGTAGGGTCTCACTGTATGGCTCATTCTGGCCGTGAGCTCACAGCAATCCTCCTGTCTTAGCTTCTCAAGTGCTAGGATTATAGGCATGAGCCATCAGACTCCTCTAGGTAGGAGTTTACTGAGCCAGTTGTTTTTGGGCAAACATTTAGGTTTCCACATTAGAGGAGTTTTAATATTACATCAAATATTGCATTACAACTATTCATACGTTAATAGTTGTCACCTCACCTCAACTTTGATTCACCTGGGGCAAGAGTCTCAATGACAAGTCATCTGCATTAGATGGCCTGTAGGCATGTCTCTGAGGGAGTTCCATGATCAGGTTAATTGGGGAGGAAAGACCCACCATAAATGTGGCTGGCATTTCATGGGGTCCTGAATTATGTAAGAGTAGATCAAGCAAGCTGAGTATTAAGAAAGCATGCTTCCATTCTTTCTGGCTATCACTGTGGATGTGATATGACAGCTGCCTCGGTTTCCTGCCACTGTGACTTCCCCACAATGATGGAATGTAACCTGAAGCTGTGAGCCAAAGTAAGTTCTTTCTCCCCTGAGCTGCTTTTTACCAGGGTGTTTTATCACAGTGACAGTGAATGAAGCTAGAGTTCATACCAAGGCTACTGTGACCAGCCCTGCTTTGAACACAGTAATGAAAGCATTGCTTTAAGATTTAATTTTCTTAAGAAACACATCAGAAGTGGGGTATCTGAATTCCATGATAGTCCCACCCTTATTTTTCAGAGAATCTTAATGCCACCATCTATAACAACTGTGCAATTTCTGTTCCTGCCCACACATCAGGGTGTGAACTCCAACACCACTTGCTGTGGTATCTTTCTTTGACAACAGCCACCCATGAATGGACAGGAGCCCGTCCATTCTCTTCAGTATGGCCCTGGCATTGGCTTCTTTTGGGGTTGGAGAGGGCATTTTCTCATCTTCTGCTTTCTCTTGGGTTTTAGTTAACGTCTAAGAAGCTCCTGGGCCTTCTGTTCAAGGTGATGTTGCTACATCAGCAAAAGGGGGCCCTCAGAAGTACAGATGTTCACCAGACCATGATTCAAATCCAGTCAAGTAGCCAAATAAAAATTCACCATCCCACTTGAGTGAAGAATCTTGTTCAAGAGGAGGATGTGATCATTCATTTATTAATGTGGAAATGTTCCTGGCAACCTATGAGGCACCAGTGTACTGGATCTTGGTAACATACACAATTAAGTGGAGTGAGAGAGACAGGCCTGAGATCTGTGGGGGGCCCCTTCCAGTTACCCTGAAACACAAAGCAGGGTGCCATTATCTGATTCCTGAGATGGTTTGCTAAGGATTCATGGGAGTGAGGTGGGGGGGGGGATGGGGTTGTTAACCCCTCTACTTCCTCAGATAGAATCCTTGGCTCAGAAGAGAGGACAGTGGAAATCTTAATTTGGATCTTTTTCTTAATTTCCGTGGGTAAATTTCTCAGTCACGGACATTGATTTTTAAAAAGTAAATCTCCATGCTCTAACTTTCCTTTTAAACAGTGTTTCTCTGTTTCAATTTGGTGGGAACAGTGTCCCATCCATCTTGCTAAAGGTCAGATGGAGGATGCATCCAGGAATGAAGATGGACGGAGCAGTGCAGGGGAGCAGGGGCAGGACCTGCACATCATTTCCATCTGTCTCTCCTGCTGTCCCTTCTGGCTTCTTCCTGTTCAGCTCTCTCCTCCTTTCTTCTCTCTTTCTTCACATGCAGGGGTTCAGGACAAACTGTTGCATGATGCGCTTACTTTACCATCTAATGGAGCAGACAGATGAATGAGCTACCAAAATATAGATCTGACAGGAAGAATTCACCATGGATACTTGGAACAGGCACTGGACCTTATCTAGAACTGGGGAGAGCTTCTAGGTACAGAGACATTGACCTTGAGAGCTGGGGATAAATGGAAAAGTGTGAATGCCAGAGGCTAGTGGGTGAAGGGAAGGGAGAGCCAGGGTGGGCACTGTTCCCCTGGGATGCAGTCTGTTCAAAGACCTAGAACTCAAAGGATGTGATTGTTTGGGACTGCTGAGTGGAGGTTAGGTGGGAATGGGACAGAGTTGGGAGAGAGGAGATTTGAGGTGAAGGACAGCAGGTATTCCCCTCACCACACATGACCTGTTAGTTCTTTTAAATGGTTTGGATTTGATCTTGGGGAGGGAGGGTCATGACTGATAAAAATTATTAAGTCTATGGGATATCATGAGCAGACTTGATGATGGTATTATGATCACTGGTGGTCCTGGGCTGAGTCTGTGGAAGGAGTAAGACTGTTTTCAGGGCTCAGGTAAAGCTAGCATTGTGCTACTATCCCACTGATAGCTCAGAGCAGGGTGTGCGTTCCTATAGGCTAAGCTGGGAAGTGCCTAGGGCTGCCCTGACTCCCATAGTGCCCAAAGCCTGTGTTTACTCAGCCGCCCAGAAGTTTATTTTAGGCCACTATTGGGACAGGGGTCCTTGCCCCATGTTTCTGTAGGGTGACTGGTAATCTCCAAGGTTAGATGCTGCTGAGGAGGAGTTTGCAATGTGCAGAGTGTCTTCAGGAGGATGCTGTGATCTGAAAAGTGAGTGGTTAACTTCCTGTGAGCCTGGGTCACCCTAGAGGAGGTGACAAACTATCATGTGGTGGGAATCTCAGACTTCAGAAAAACCTTCTGCCCCAAGCCTCTCCGTGCACATATCAAACATCCTACCATTGAGGAGTTGGGTGAAATATGTGCGTGCATGAAAACCCTCCATTTGGTTGAGGGTTGTCAGGTGTTCTTGTACTGAGCCTGTGCGCCCGCTGCTCCTAAGGCATAGGGGCTGCTTGCTCTACCTCTTCAGTCACGGGATTGCTCATGTTTTCTCCCACTGAGCTTATGTCCTCACAGAGTCCTTAGGAGGTAGGTTGGAAGGCATGGAATGACTCTCTAAAAGAGAGTCCTGGAAGAACAGTGACATCCTGGAGTAAGTGAAAGAGATGAGCATACCATAACTCCCTCCTGCCAGGCTCAGGTCTGAGCTGAGGTGAAGTGGCCTGGAGCAGAGGGAAAGAGGACACTGCCTTCTGTAATGGTGGAGGTCATGTGCCTGAGGCTTCCCAGGGTGCAACCTCTTCCAGGGGAAGCTCTGTTCTCTTCCATCCCAGGGACTCCTTAGACTTCCCTGTAGGTCTTTGACGATAGTCTCTTATGGATAAAGATCTCTTCATAAGAAAATAAATATTTTTATGTTATTTTATTGTTTTTTTTTTTGTGTATGTTTGTTTGTTGAAATGAGTGCAGTGCTTATGGAAGCCAGAAGAGGACTTTGGATTCCTCAGTGCTGGAGTTACAGGTGGCTATGAGTCACTACGTGGGATACTGGAGAACAAAACTGGGTCCTCTTCAAGGGCAACAAGTGCTCTAAACCACAGAGCCACACCTCCAGAACCAGCTCTCAGCCCCTGTAGGGACTTCCTGAGTTCTCACAAACGCTATGTGTTTCCTGCTATGCTACGAGACAGGACAGCTCAGGAGTCTTTGCTGTTAGCTTTTGTCATATTAACTTGTTTTTAGCGTGACAGGTGACGATGGACATGGTGGGGGGTGGAAGCACCAGGCTAGGGGAGGGGAGCCAGACAGCACCTCTGAGATGTCAAGTAACAGTTTCTCTTCAAGAGGCACATAACTTTAAGTCGACCATGAATCTTGATTTCTGAGTCAAAGGCAAGGAGTGTAGTTTAGTGTTGGAAAGCTTACCTAGCGTGTCCACAGTCCTGAGTTCCATCCCCAGCACAGCAAGGGCATAGAAGAAAATGTGCCAGAGAGATCCACCATGAGCCACGATGACAGCCATCTCGTCACGTCATTGAACCCATTGCTATAATCCCAGAACAAGGAGGGATTTTTTTTTTCGAGAGATTTAACTGGAGAGACAAGACACAAATGTGTCTTCACCCTCGATAGGGAATGGATGTATGACTCTACCAAAGTCTAACTTGGCAAGCCTCTGACTTTATTGGAGTTACTAACAGGTATGTGAGTAAGAGGTTACTTGCAGATATAATGATGACTCAAAAGTAGCTGTGTCACTGAAAAGCCCACCACAACACTGATGACAGTCCTGAAGCTCTCTATAGTATCTGCAGACATTTGGACAGGTGGGACATTCTCCTCCAGGCAACTCAGCTGGCCCGAGTGGCCTCAGCCTGGCAGTTGCTGCTGGAGAATCTCATAAGCTTCAACCCTTCAGGATGTGCAAGGCTGTTTATCTCTGGAGTCTCATGAGGTCATTTCAGATAGTGTTTCAGTTTAGAGGCAAGGCTATACCAAAGGCTGAGGCAAGAGGATTGTCATTAGTTCAAGGCTAGCCTGGAGTGCATAGTGAGTTCCAGACTAGCCTGAGCTACGGAGTAAAGCCTTGTTTCAACAAGCCAAAGCCTTCAAAAGAAAAAGACATTTGAAGAACCCAGCTCTCGTCTTTCCCTTCTTCCTCCTTCATGACACCACCCTTGGGAGGCATTTAGTGGAACACTTGACAATTGCTTCTGGGGAGAGAGGACTCGGTGTGAACCCAGTGCTGTGCCATAAGGTAGTCTGCCATTTAACCTATGCTGGGATCGCCTCAAGAGGGGTCTATCAGTTCCCTTTTCAGATGATAATGCAGAGGCTCAGGGACATCACTGTGCTTGTGGAGCAAGGCCAGCAGACAATAAAGAGCTTCTCTGTGGATCTGGCTGCAACTCTTTGTTAATAACATCACAGTTCGGGTACCTGTCCTGGACTTCTATCTAACTGTTCATCACATGCAGACCTTTGTCCCTAATAGCAGGACTCTCATTCTCTGCTCAGGGAATCTGGGCGAGCACTGGTACACTGGGCATGATGGCTCGAATCTGTAACCTCAGCTTGATCCAGAGTTTGAGATCAACCTGGGATATACATAGCAGATCACGTTTCAAAATATTGAACAGCCTTGAGATCACTGGTCTGGAGGTTAGTCTGACTTTTGTGACTTAATGATAATTTAAAAATTATTCTTATTTATAGATTGTGTCTATACACGAGCATGTGAGTGCATGTATGTCTGGCTTAGGATAGCTTTGGCAATCTAGGCTACTTTGTGTTTCTATATTTAGGATTGCTTTGCTATTTCTATAAAGAATATAATTGAAATTGTGGTGGAGATTGCATTGAATATGTACAAGGCTTTTGGTGATCTGGTATTTTTTTGGCATAGGATTTCAGCCTTCACTTCTACTTTGTGAGTGGAGCATGTCTGCCCAGAACATCCCCAGCTTCCATTCCGCTCTTGGATTGGCTTAGAAGCTGTGAGGTGAGGCTCAGGAGTGCAGGTGTGTCAATATCCTGGGAGACAGGGACAGCTTGAGATACTCTTTCTTTAACAACTGGGCCTTAAGTCCTTAGGATTTAATGATACTTCCCCCCGACATTGAAGAGTCTATGTATAAATGACAGTTATGCAGTAGGTGCTGGAACAGGCAGTCATCTAGAGAGTTCTATGTCCTAATTTCATTAGGATAAATTCCTGCAGGTACAAACATATGGTTAAAGAATATGCACATTTTGAGGAGTCGGTGAGATGGCTAAGTGTGTTAAACTGCTTCCTACTAAGCCTGATGACTTGACATCAATCCTGATCTACATGATGGAAGGAGAGGGCTGACTTCAACAAGTTGTTCTCTGACTCACCCTTCCCCCATCATAGATAAATAAATCTTAAGAAAGAGTGCATACTCTGAAGTTCTTGATGTAAATGGCCAAATTGTCTCTCAGAAGGCACTAAACAAAAAATCATACAACATTCTGCCTGAGAATGTGGCTTAGTGGTAGAACATTTGTCTAGAATTCGTAAGGTCCTAGATTCAGCACTGGGTACCATCAGAAACAGGCAAACGCTCACATAACAAAAGCTAACTTTCCAGTTTCTCTTCTGCAGACAGCATCAATTTTTCCTTTTTTTCATTGAAACTAAGGACTCTCATCTAAAAGACGATTTCAATAAGAGCAGATGCATCTCATTTTCATTTGAATCTGCTTGTAGAGGGCCTCACTTTGAAGACCAGGTTGGCCTTGAACCGACAGCATTCCATGCTTGTGCCTCTCAAGGTGCATTCCACCACGCTGGGCCCTTTTCCCTAATTTTGATCATACACATTAGAGTTTGTATTAGTTAATTTTCCGTTAACCATAGAGCATCCTGATGAAAGAAGGAAAATCCATTTTGCTTTGTGGGCCAGAAGAGTCCACAATGGCCACGCAGGCATGACAACATCTGGAAACTGGTTGATTACTTTGTATCCACACACAGAAAGTGGCAAGATAGAACAGGAAGTGAGCTGAGGCTGTAAACCCACAGTGTCTACCCCCAGCGATATACGTTCGAAAACCTTCCTAAACACCGCTGCCAGCTGGGAACCAAATCTTCAGACTGTGGGAACAACTCTCACTCAAACTGTGATAGTGTTAATGACTACTTTTTTATTTGTTATGTTGTGGTTGTAACTTTTCCTGTCTTGGGTATTGCAATCACCTTTTCCAATTTAAAATTTTCTCATTGAAGATGTTTGCACCTACAGATCTGTAGATTTGTTTTTTCTTTGCAGACTCTTCAACTTGGGATTGTCTTTGCAACTCTTCTATGTATGAGAGTTTTTAAAGCCCCAAATTAAACATTTATAATACATTCGATTTTATTTTTTTTAATAACTGTGTTTTAAAAAGGTAATTCTTTTTCTTTCTTTCTTTTTTTTAATTAGATGTTTTCTTTATTTACAATATCTCCTTTCCCAGGTCCCCCTCCAAAAAAATAAAATAAAATAAAATAAACAAAAACTAAAACAGTCCTCTGTTCCCTCCCCTCTTCCCCCTGTTCACCATCCCACCCCCTCTTGCTTACTGGCCCTGGCATTCCCCTACACTGGGGCATAGAACCTTCACAGGGCCAAGGTCCTCTCCTCCCATTGATGACCGACTTGGCCATCCTCTGCTATACATATGCTGCTGGAGCCATGAGTCTCCCTATGTGTACTCTTTGGTTGATAGTTTAGTCCCTGGGAGCTCTGAGAGTACTAGTTAATTCATATTGTTGTTCGTCCTAAGGGGCTGCAAACCTTTCAGTTCCTTGGGTCTAAAAAGGTAATTCTTCTGTATTAGTCGGGTACTGTCAGAGCCTCTCAGGAGACAGCTATCTCAGGCTCCTGTCATCCAGCACTTGCTGGCATCCACAATAGTGTCTAGATTTGATGATTGAATATGGGAAGGATTCCCAGGTGGAGCAGTCTCTGAGTTGTCCTTCCTTTAGTCTCTGCTCCATAGTTAGCCTCTACAACTCCTTCCATGGGTATTTTGTTCCCCCTTTTAAGAAGGAACTAAGTATCCTCACTTTGGTCTTCCTTCTTCTTGAGTTTCTTATGGTTTGTGGTTTGTACTTTGTGTATTCCGATCTTCTAAGCTAATATCCACTTATCAGAGAATGCATACATCCATTGGACTGAGTACAGGGTCCCCACTGAAGGAGCTAGAGAAAGAACCCAAGAAGCTGAAGGGTTTGCAGCCCCTTAGGAGGAGCAACAATATGAACTAACTAGTACCCTCAGAGCTCCCAGGGACTAAAACTCCAACCAAAGAGTATACATGGAGGGGACTCATGGCTCCAGCAGCAGAGGTTGGCCAAGCCAGTCATCAATGGGAGGAGAGGACCTTGGCCCTGTGAAGGTTCTATGCCCCAGTGTAGGGGAATGTTAGGGCCAGTAAGCAGGAGGGGATGGGATGGTGAGCAGGGGGAGGCGGGAGGGAACAGGGGATTGTTTTAGTTTTTTATTTTATTTTATTTTATTTTTTCTTCTTTTCTTTTCTTTTTTCTTTTTTTGGAGGGGAACCTGGGAAAGGAGATATTATAAATAAGAAAACATCTAGTAAAACAAACAAACAAACAAACAAACAAACAAAAGGAAATTCTTTAACATGTGGAAAATTAAATTTTGGCACATGGAACAAGATGGCTAAAGTGGTGCATGCCTTTAATCCTAGCACTTGGGAGGCAGAAGCAGGCGGATTTCTGAGTTCGAGGCCAGCCTGGTCTAGAGAATGAGTTCCAGGACAGCCAGGGCTACACAGAGAAACCCTGCCTCGAAAAACAAACGAACAAACAAAAAACAAAACAAAACAAAACAAAACAAAACAAAAAGATGGCTAAGATTTTTCTATGACTACCTCTCTGGGTTTTTCAGAGAGTCAAGTGTTCAATGTCAGCATGAGGAAATTTTGTTAATTTATCTTTTCCTAGAAAATAATCGATTTCAATGGGATCTCTCAAATGCTATTAGCCTTGAGCTGTACACAGTGTTCTTCGCACTAAAATAGACTCTCATTTCTAATAGCTTTTATTAGATATGACTTTCTCTTAGCTGTCTTAGAAGTTAAAACAAGTTTTTTCCTCACATTTATTTTCTCTGTGTGCACCTATGCATGTGTCGCAGTGAATGTTCAAAGGGCAGAGGGAGAGGTCAGTTCTCTTCTACTATGTGGGTTCCGAGCATCAAACTCAGGTTTTTATACTTAGCAGTAAGCATCTTAATAAGCTGAGGCATCTTGCTAACCTCTAAGACATTAAAAAAAAAATAGCAATTCTATGGACTGAGGAGATAGCTCAGCAGTTGATAGTATTTGTTGCTCTTTTAGAGGACCCAGGTTCGGTTCCCAGCACCCACATGGTGGGTCCCTAACTCTAGTTACAGGGAATGGGGCACTCTCTTCTGACCTCTGCAGGCACCAGGCACACATGTGGTCCACAGACAAACATACATGCAGGCAAAACACCCATACCCATAAAATAAAATAAATAAACTTAAAATAAAAATAGTGACCACCTTAGATACTTTATCAATTATGTTCATTAAGCTTTGCCTCTGTATTGGTCAGTCTGTCTGGCTTACTTCAGTTTTGTTTTTTTTTTTTCCCCCTGAAATATTGTATTCAGTGCTTGATCCACATTCCTCAGTATTCTTTGATAAGAGCACACGCAAAGTTACCAATTTTAATATTACAGTTATAATTACCTTTTTTGAGTTTTGATATCTAGTGCCCTCAAATTATATTATCTTTTAAAGAATTTGTGATAATGAGCTTGATTGCTATTTTTTACTCAACAATAACTTGAAAGAATGTTAGTAACTTCTGAGAGTCTGGAATTTAAAACCTGCAAGTCTAATTTTGAAATGTCACTGCTTCCAGCCCTGAAATGACACTGCCATAGTTATCTTAAGACCTTACCAGGATATTCACTTTGACCTCATAAAATATTGGCTTTTATGATTCCTAAGCCTACTTAGAAGAAAGCTATATTTGGGTTATAAAGAACCAGTTTGTTCTTTCCTTAATTTAAAAACGTGTATTTTGTTTATGTGCATGTGTGCATAGATAGATGTCTTGGAGTGTGTGCATGCATGTACAGATAAATGTCTTGTAGGCCAGAAGAAGGCACGGGATCCCTTGGAGCTGGAGTTACAGACAGTAGTGAGTCTCCAGATGTGAGTACTGTTACTCACTGTTGAACCGCACTCTTCTGCAGGAGCAGCAAGTGCTCTTGACCACTGAGCCATCTCTCTGGCCCCTCATATTACATTCAATATTTCTAACCAAGGGTGTAGGGATCATTATCTTATTACATGATTTTCTCAATATCTAGATAACGTCACACTTATTTCAAAGAAATGTCTTGATTGATAAATGAAAAAGACCCCACAATGTATTGAATACTTTGTAGCACCACTGCTCTTCCCTTTGCCATGAACGTTGGGTTCTAGTCTTCTCAAATTACCATCGTGAATCTGATTTCTCACTGTTAAAATTGTCTGTTGCGGCATTGTTTTCCATTAATTTTTAAGCTTTTCTTGTGGTGCATATTACTTTATTTCAGAGAGATTTCCTTTCAATGGAGTGGAATTTATGTGTGTGGGGAGCAGTTACTCACTTTGAAAGCCCTTCTGCTCATGTAAAACAATTGCTAAACTCATTTGTACTTATTTTTAATGTCTACAATTTAGTCTTTTTAAACTTTATATGACTTCATGCTTCCTCCTTTTATTATTTTCTGTGTTTTATGAAGCACGTGCTATTTTGCCCTGGTGTTTTGAAAAGTTATGTTCTGTCTGCGAACACTTTAAGTGTTTTAAAGAGACACGTCTCTTTAAAGTCTGTGCCATTTTCAGTCAAGAGCAAAATTACATTTAACATAAAATATTCAGTTGTGGTAGCCTTCTCATCTTCAGCAGGTATCTCAGCCATTGTTAATCTGATCATGCGTCGGATCTAAATTGACATGAATGCAGCAACTTTAATAATCTATGTCAATACTTTTCATGTTTTATACAGTCCTGACTCTTGCGATTCATCTCTCCTCTGCTCAGTTTCCATGCTTGCTGTCAACCTTCTCATTTCATCAATCTGTGGAACTTCCTCTGTGGTTTTCCTTTCATGTCTGATTTTTGTTTTTGTTTTCCTTTTGTCATATTGTTAAGGTGTGTGTGTGTGTGTGTGTGTGTGTGTGTGTGTGTGTGTGTGTGTG